>JAGFPH010004790.1:0-16688 GCA_018207615.1 Philaenus spumarius
GTGACTTCATAATTGTAGGAGGGGTAGGAAAGGTGATATAAAGTAGGCGATTAACTAATAAATATTCTTATTATTAGCCAGGGAGAAAATTATTCGATTGATTTCGAACAAATTTGCACAAAAGACGTCTATTAGGCCTGTATAGATGCACAAAAAAAGGTTTTGAAAATATTTTTGAAAAACAACAACCTTTTTGGCCAAAAATCCCCAAAAAATCAGTTATTATTTTTTTATAAAAAACTGCTTTAATGATTTTGATCAAATTTGGCTTATTTGTAGCCCTTAATGTACCCTACCATATGCAGAAACCCGTATCTTTCTAAAAATTCTTGTTTAGCTAGTAATAATAATAATAACTGATTTTTGGGGGTTGTTCAAAACCTTTTTCCGTGCATCTATACAGGCCTAATAGACGTATTTTGTGCAAATTTGTACTAAATTGATCGAATAATTTTCTCTCTGGCTAATAATAAGAATATTTATTAGTTAATCTCCTACTTTATATCACCTTTCCTACCCCTCCTACAATTATGAAGTCGCAGTGAATCTGTTTGATAATTTTAATATGTGAGAAAGTATGAGCCAGTTTCTGGCACCGTTTATTTCATATATTTTCGAAATGCCGATCGTTTAAAATTTTTAATGTAAAACATCTTGAAAACAGCTGACTTTATAAAAATATTTCAAGAAATAAAAAGTTCTGTTTTTAACGATAAACATAACGGCGTTTCAATTGTTATTCGCCAAAAAGTAAAATTAGTTGACCTTTGTAGTTGGACATAATATCCAAAATTATGTGAAAATCTTGTAAATAAAGTCTACAATAAAATATTACAAACCAAAAAAAGGTTTTTATTACAACACAAAAAAGTCACTTCGAAAATGTATTTTAAAAGTAGATTAAAGACAAAGAAAACCAAGAAAATACAAATAAAAGAGTTATTAAAAAAAAAACAATTACTAATTTAAAATTGTTTCAAAGTGCCGTCCATAATATTGTTTACAATGGACTTTATTTACACAGGTTTTCTCATCATTTGGTTCTGGAGTAATTTGTATATTATGGACAACTAAAAAGACACATTTTTGAATAGCTTTTAACCAATCACTCGATTATCTTTAAGTTACAGAAATAATAATAAACGGTACCAGATAACTGCCACATACTTTCTCCCAGTTGAAACTTTATACCTTCCCAAGAGTAGCATAGGAGCTGGTTATTTAGAATTGCAAAAGTAGGACATACCATGGAAAATATTAGATGCATGTAACACACATACATATTATATTGTTATTATTATTTAAACTATTCGATCGATTTCAAACAAATTTGCACGAAACATGTCAATTAGGCCTGTATAGATGCACGAAAAAGGGTTTTGAAAAATTTTGAAAAACAACTCCCTTTTTGGCAAAAAAAACCCCAAAATCAGTTATTATTATTATTATTACCTAAACGAGAATTTTTAGAAAGATGCGGTTTTTTGCATATGGTAGGGTACATTAAGGGCTACAAATAAGCCAAATTTTATCATAATCGTTAGAGCCGTTTTTAAGTAATTTGGATATTTCTTGTTTTTTTGCCATTTTTGGGGGTAAAACCCCTTAAAAATAACAAATTTGAAAAAGTGAAAAAACGCCAGGAGATATTCCCGAACTACACGTACATACCAAATTTCATCAAAATCTGTCTGTTGTATGGTCTCCAGCTCTGTACACATCCTTGTAGACACACGGACAGACAGGTGTTCAGGGAGCACCAAAACAAATAATTCCACTAAAAATACTTTTGGGTTCAGGGAGCACCAAAACAGATATTTCCACTAAACATTTTTGGGGGGTTCAGGGAGCACCAAAACAGATAATTCCACTAAAAATTCAAATTCGAAAATTTGGACGAAAACAATACTTTCACCATATACTACGTATAGGGTGGAGAAAGTAAAAAACAACCAATATGTTTCTCAGTAAAAAGGTCGTTTTTTGTTTCTTAATTGTTTTTTTTTTTTTTTACTTAAGTGCTGTTTTGCACTTAAGTCTTCATTAGCCTTAAGTGCAAAAAAACAGCAGGACGTTAAACACACACAAAAAAGAAAAAGTTTTTGTAAAGTTAGCTGGTTTTGAGATATTTTACATTACAAATTTTAAACTCCCGCCATTTTGAAATTATACGGAAAACGTTTTGGTTTTATGTACGTATATATATCAA
Source organism: Philaenus spumarius (assembly GCA_018207615.1). Taxonomy (NCBI): domain Eukaryota; kingdom Metazoa; phylum Arthropoda; class Insecta; order Hemiptera; family Aphrophoridae; genus Philaenus; species Philaenus spumarius. The sequence goes on from JAGFPH010004790.1 coordinate 2,210, forward strand.
ATATGTATCAAAATGTTGAGTTCAATATATTTCCTCATCCAAGATATTTAAAGATATTAAATGTTTTGTAAAATAAATTACAAAATGGTGGATAACTGGAAAACGAAACGAACTTATGTGTACATGTAAATAAATATTGAGCTTGACTTGTGAGAAGATATACTTGATGGAATAACACCTGTACCGAATCTCACGACTAATACGTGTATTAACTCAAACGCGTTTCAACTACAAAGTCGCTATCTTCAGTTTGCGCACGAGCTACAATAGTCAAACTATAACTATTGTCAAACTAAGATACAGTTTGACTGTTGCAGTTCGTGGATCGCTGAAGATGGTGACTATCGTTGAAACGCTTTTGAGTTAATAAACGTGCTAAGTTTTGATATTCTGTGTTCAGGTTTTATTTTAACAGCTATGATGTGTAGGCTATATGAAATTTATTTTCACTAGTAGAACACGTCATGAAAGATTCTCCGTTTCTTACTGAATCAACTTGTAATAAAGAAAGTGATATGTTGTTGAAAATAAATTAAAAGCTGCGACAATAATTATGTTTTCATCCCAAATGATCATAAGTTTTCTGCATGTTGTAGCTACTAAATCGTGTAATTTTTCTCATTATACTGCAAGTTATACATATACACAGATATAATGTTATACTCACCATTTCTTTCCATGTAGAGTTGTGGCCTATAGGTCTTGAAGTGTTTATCCACAAGTTGAATTAAGATTAACAACTGATTAAGCCAGAGTTTCGAAACACTTCGTGGATGTTTTTATAATATTTTAAGTGAATCTTTATCTCGAGAGCTTTTTAAACACATTACTTTCCAACACGTAAATTTTATCTTCGCTACTAATTACTGATTGCTGATCAGCTGAAACAGATAAGAGACTTCAAACATAGCAATAGCAAGAGCCGGTAAAATCCATTGTCCGTGTAGCACGGAGAATATTGCAGCAGAAACGAAGAAATGTAAAAATAATTCGCTGAACCGCTGACACGACTTGAGCAAATTTCAAAAATTAAGTTTATATGTTTTAGGGTTTCAACCAACTATTTGGGAAATCGGTCTACTCATGGAGGCGCTGAATAGCCGCCTGTGTATGTGAAATATATTAGTAGAATGTGTTTGCACCTATGCCTCCAGCTTCGACGTACGCATTTCTTCGTTCCAATTTGCGAGTTTGCCCTTCGGCCTTGCGGCCTCGTCTTACGGGTTTCGTCGCTTTGCTCGCAGAGTACAAACTCGGCCGTTGGGCCTGGGATCATAAGATGCAACCATGGTAATTTGCACCGGGTATGGTATTTTACGTTTTGATCGATTTTGGGGGAAAAAAGCGAGTTATAAGGTCGTGTAAAAAAAGTCAAATGTGCAGCTAAAAAGTTTCATTCCGGTACGAAAAATCTTAAAAAATATTATTTCTGGTCAAAAAACGTACTTCCGGTTCTTGGATATTTTTGGCTAACTAACTCGACCGAGAGACTTTTTACTCAGGGATAGTATAGTTTTTATTAGTAAAAATTATTTTTTTTAAATGGTTCAGTAGTTTCAACAAACAAACAAACAAAAAATGTTTACCTCTTTATAAGATTAGTATCAACTCCTATAAAAGCGAGTGTACGTACGTGAGTAACATGTAATATAACAGCTGATATCACCCATCATCTGTAATATTTAAACAAACCCAGTGTAGATTATTGTTTGGGGTTATGTTTACAATCTCAATCGTTATAATTTCTTGTGAAGTTGACATTTTTCAAATGAGTTATAGAACTAATGTATGCTATAATAATAATAATAATAATAGGTCTTTATTGAACTAATATACAAAACTATTACAATTTCCTCAAAACTTCAGACAATACTCTTGGTCGGAAAACCGTCAGAGGGGTTGCCAATCCAAATTAGTTGGTCGTACAAAAACAAAATCAAAATAGACTGAGATCAAAGAGAGTAAATTGATAAATTTTCCAACTGAACCACACTTTCTAGTCAATATATATAAATAAATATATATGTATAGAAATAATAATAATAATAAATTAATGAATAAATTAAAAATTAAAAATTAAACTCCTTGATTAAACTAGTCCTATACGTCCAGGCTTTACTGCAAAAGTGACTTATTTTACACCAATGTCTTCCATTTAAGTGTTCTATTAATTCTTGTGCTGATAACACATCCTTTGCGAAAATTTGTCTTCTACACTCCTTCAGTATGGGACACACAGCAAGAAAATGTCGAATGTCTTCCTCTTCATTGGTATTACACAAGGAGCACATTTTAGATGTTGCCGTGTAGGAATATTTATTTAAATTTAATAATTCCGCCCTGGCTTTCGTAAACCAAATAATTACATTAAATTTACTTTTGCTACTTAAATAATCTATATTAGAATTCAGCTGTTTATATATTAACGATCTTTCACTGTTGTGTAACAATGCTTCATAATTTGACTTTATTTTGGTTTTAATTTTTGTTATAACTTCCTCAATCATAAAATTCGGAAACACATAATTATTGGGAATATCATACAGTTCACATAAAACTTGCCACTCATTATACAAATATACTTTTTTGGCCAGTACCTGCTTTAGTAGGAGATTTGGGTAACGAGTTGAGGGCAGCTTAAAACATTTCTTCATGTACAACAAATGCAGTTTAACTGTGTACACAAAAATCGGATATATTTCAGTTTCTAGAAACAAGGCATAATTAGGTGCATTTGCCGGCAATTTAAACATTTTCTTTATAAAAAAACGCTATAAAAAATGTATGCTATAATACACGTTATAATACTTGCTTTGCGGTTATAAACTGTATATAAATACAACACCAATATATTTGTTTATACAAATTTAAAGAAGAGTTTCCTATTCCTTTAGCTTCAAAAACATTCGTACATCTTCGTATGACATATAAACATATATTCGATTATAAATTTTTTCACTATAATATTAATACCTTCTAAATTATTTGATCTATCAATATAAAATAAAAGTAAATTAAAAGATAGTATTTTTATTGTATAATAACGTATGTAAATAATTTTTGTAACAAATATTCCTACAGTTTTATAATCCTTATTATTGTACACATTTACCGAATTAAAAATCCTCGTCAGCATAGTTAGGTAGGATTAGATAGATGGCTTTAATGTTTTTATTAAATGATGTATTTCTGATGTGTATCTAATTAATCAGCCAGTGATTTTTCACGGGGTGTTACTAGTAGATTTATAATTACTAGTGGACCCGGCAATGCTTCGCTATTGCTTGATTTACCTAACCTAAAATTATATCCAGTTTTTGATCCAAATCAGTTGTTGATCAAAATCAGCTGTTGATCAAAATCAGCTGTTTTAAGCTTTTCATACGAACAGCTCTTTTTTGTGCCCCTGATAAAATCAAAAGAAATCTTTTTTCTTCTTCCTTAAGATTGACCTTCCATAAGATTAACATTGAAACTTTGAGGGCCACTGGGGCGTATCCCTGAGGACCGATGTAAATTATAATGGGATTCTGCTCATCTACAGGACACTACCTTTCTAACGGTATGCGCGAATTTCTCCTACGATGCACACAAGCTGAGAAAAAAGGACGACAAGTTTTGTGCTTGCCTATTAATATATAGATAACTTAAATGTAATAAATACTACAAACCTTTAAGACCCCGATATCTGTTTTAAAACAGCCGGTATGTTTGAAATTAGTACAATATTTAATAATATGTTCATATGCAAAGGCTTGAAGCTGTATTATAAAATACATTTTTACGAAATATTTTCTAAAAGTAAACGGTACGAGAAACTGGCACATACTTTCTCACAAACATATTTAAATTATTAACATGTTCACTGCTAAGGACGCACAGGTGAGCTTGACACTCGACACTATGAGAAGCGGCCGTCGCACAGTGCATTGCACGCCAACCTCCGTATTTTGAGAATTTTTAATACACAATGCATTGCGTGCTTCGCACGCCAAACCCCGTCTTGCGAGTATTTTCAAAACACAGTGCATTGCGAGCTTCGCACGCTAACCTCCGTATTGGGAGTAATTTCAATTACAATGCATTGCGTGCTTCGCAAGACAAACCCCGTATGTAACCCCATCTGTGACTTATAATTGTATTAAACTAGGAGAGGGGATAGTAAATTAAAGTAAGAGAGTAACTAATAATGTTATTATTATTATTAGCTAAAGAGAAAGCTATTTGATTGATTTCGAACAAATTTTCACCAAACTTGTCAAGTAGGCCTATATAGTTGCACGAAAAAAGGCTTCGAAAAATTTATAAAAAAACCCTCAAAAATCAGTTATTATTATTATGAGCTAAACAAGAATTTTTTGAAAGATGCTGTTTTTTTGCATATGGCAGGATACATTAAGTGCTACAAATAAGCCAAATTTGATCAAAGTCGTTACAGCAGTTTTTTTATAAAAAAAATAATAACTGATTTTTTGGCAAAAACGGGGTTGTTATTCAAAAATTTGCAAAACATTTTTCCGTGCATCTATACAGGTCTAATTGACATACTTGGTGCAAATATGTTCGAAATCGATAGAATAGTGTTTTCTAGCTTTGTATACATACAGACATACATACAGACATACAGACAGACATATAGACAGATATACAGACAGAAATTTTGTAAAAACCACTTTTTTGGACTCAGAGGGTCCCAAAACGGATATTTCCACAAAAATCTCAACGTCGATTTTTTTTTTGCGATCAGTATACTTTCTCTATACTATAGTATAGTGAGAAAGTATTAACTAAAAATATCAAATTGCCTTAATTTGGTAATTTTGACTCTCTGCTTCACACTAAATAAATGTCTGGAACCTTTTTACTTTCAATTTAAGAGTTGTAGTAAATTAAAATGAGTCTTTGTAAGACTTGATCGGTGCATTTTTAAATGAGAAATATCGGAAAATCGACGGAAAGTATTTTTCAACCTATAATTTTGACATTTTAAAAGTTAAAGCTTCGGAATTGAGTAAAACGACAATTAATTGTCCTCGCCATTAATTTGGTAACTCATCTCAGTTGTAGTTAAAAGGGTCGCTTGGTGTCTGATAACAAGGTTGCAGAGGCGTCTGATATGTTTTTATTTTTATTCATCCCAAACATATCTTAACCTCGGTATGTTTAGAAATTGCTTCTTTGTAAAGGTAGACTTGCATATTTTGAAAATAAAAAAATATTATTGACATATTTTTAACATAAATAATTTGTTTGATCAATCTTTAAAATTGTTTTAAGTCGAACCATTTACCTACTTAACTTCACCAAACACAGGCTACAAGAAACCAAAACATTCGTTACAAAAAACTACCAAAGTAAAAGACAAAGAAAAACACACTCTGTCGAATGAACAACTAATTAAGTTATTTATTCGCTGAAAAAATTTTTTGAAGCTGTCAAAAAAAGTAATTGGTCACAATGAATATCTATAAAAGTCGCAAAACATCCGCTTTCAAAATTAGATAAACCACCAACTCACAAGCAATTAATCGAGACTCTCATGTTCTTACAGTTGTCTAATGCATTTTGGAGTTGGAAGACCAAGGGATGCGCTGCAAAGTGTTTAGTTGATTGCATTACCGGAAGATAGCACTCGCTGTCCTGAGCGAAGCTAGTAAAACAATTAAGTTTTAATGCAACTTCCTGATGCCAAATTGTTTAACTCAGTTATATAGAGCTTGCAAAAGGGTTTCGCAAGATCAGCATAAGGGATCATACATTGTTTCAAGTTTCGTCAGAGAACGTTGTGAAAATAGCGTTGGATTCTATTTGTGTTTACTTTCTGTAGCTTTTAAGTAAGACCTGTTAGAAAATAAAGTTTTATTTTATCAGATTTTACTAAACAGTATGTAGGGGGTAATCTCTGGAACTGCTGAACCGATTGAAAAAAATAGTTTTACTAATAAAAAGCTTAACTATCCCTGAGTAACATAAGCTATAATTAATTTTGATAAAAACATTTTTTATTTCAATATTTATAAATTTAGTCAGAAAAATTCTTAGGTTAGGCCTGTACCGATGAAGAAGCACATATTTCTTGAATGTATTTACATTCGTTACCATAGCGACCAATTGAATAAAATTAACAGATAAAACAGCCTTTGCTCTAATATTTCCATTAATACCTGATTTCAAACTTTGAAGCAATTATTTGTATTTCTAACTTTTAGGTTAGGTTTTTATTAAAGTGTAGACCTGAACCTTGTTGGTTCTTTTAACCTTTATTATAACTGCTGTTATAAAATATACGAAATAATTTGATTTGAAAATTTAACATTATTTACCATCTTAGCTTTGGGGTTATTGTTATTATTAATCCTACACCTTTATTTTAAAGAAAACATAACATGATTATGAGTATAGAAGGTTACAACAGGGTTGGCGTGTAGAGCACGCTTTAGTTTCATCTAGTATTTATTAAATTAATTATAGTAATTAGTTACTATATTAATTAGGTATATTTCATTCTAAATGTGCATATTTTCTGAGGTTAATTCCAAATTTATTGAAATTCTTTAATACATATAATATAGGCTGATTTCGGCATTGCCCTGACTGAATGACTGCCTTACATAGAACCAACGTAGAGCTAAAACGAATTTACATAAAAATACTAAAATTTTAAAGGTATGTTCTTATTGGGTCATAGGCACACACTAAGAAGAATTTTGCAAAATTTAAATTTTAACGCGTAAAAATAGTGAAAATTCAAGGGTAACTCCAGCTCTATAACAAATAATTCGACCTCGCAGCTGAACCGCTCACGTGAGTTAAGCAAATTTCCAAAATTAAGTTTATAGACCTATGTTTTAGGGTTTCAACCAACAATTTGGAGAATAGGTCTATTCACGACGATGCTGAATAGCTGCAAAATGGTTCGCACGCCATTCCGCATATTGGGAGTATCTTCAACACACAAAGCATTGCGTGCTTCGCACGCCAACCTCCGTATTGGGAGTGTCTTCAATACACAATGCATTGCGTACTTCGCACGACAACCCCGCGGTAGAATCCACTACATTTCTTTGAACAGGGTACTTCTTTACGTTTTGATCGATTTTGGGGGAACCAAGCGAGCTATTAGGTCGCGTAGAAAAACAAAATGTGCAGAATAACATCCTGCATTTATATTTGTAGACAAAACTCAAAAACAAATTCATTCTCGTAGGAAAAATCTAAAGAAATAATTACTTCCTGTCAAAAAACGTGCTTCCGATTGTTGGATTCTTTTGGCTGACGAACTCGTCCGAGCGACGTAGACAACCAACATGTGTACCAAATTTTAACCAAATCGGACTTAAAATGCGAACACATATATACATAAATATATGATTTTTAATGGCACCCAAAAACGTGTTCTGGGGACCATGATCGGTGCTCATTTGCTACTTCCGACCTTGGGTCTTACAATGAGGGCCACTGCTATAGCTCATTTTTCCTATGGAAATTCGCTAATAAAACAGCTGATTAGGATCAAAAGCGTTAGTAACACACGTTTGTTTGCATTCATTATCACAGCAATCAACTTAGCAAATTTATAATCAGTTTATTACTATTCAAAAACCAACAGATTTTTTAGACTGGGTCAACAAAATAAAGGGAAACACAAACCAAATACTATAAAATGTTTAGTATAATATAATTCAGTTCAACATCTGTGTGTACATATTATAAATAAAGCAGCTGATTTGGATCAAAAACTGAATAATTTTAGGTTAGGCCTATACTGAACCAAAACAGGTAGGCCTATATTAAAAACATTTACATTCATTACCATAGCAACCGATTTGGCAAATTTAGAATCAGGAAATTATTCTTCTCACTCAACAGGTTTTTTTAGGTTAGGTAAATGCAAACAAAAGGCTTACTGTATTATAAGTCAAACATCTAGTGTTACATATTATACTGTTTCCTTTAGTTGAAAATTGGTTTAAAATGTTGATCATTTAAATATTAATGGTGAAATTACAACAGCGAATTTCCATAGGAAAGATGAGCTATTCAGAGTAGTAAGTCGGGAGTAGTAAATGAACACCGATCGTGGTCTCCAGAACACGTTTTCAGTTCTGGTATCATTAAAAACTTGGGGATGGTCTAACGACCGCAGTTTTCGCCCGATTTGGTCCAAATTTAGTACACAGGTTTGTTTTCTAAGTCGTTCAAAAGAGTTCGTCAGCAAAACAAAATCCATTAACCGGGGATTTATCTAAAACAATTAATGAAGGAGAATATTCTGCAAATTTTATTTTTTTACACAACCTTATAGCCCGTCAGGTTCCCTCAAAATCGGTCAAAACGTAAAATACCGTAATAGCACCCGATATTTATTAGCTCACGAATCGAGTTTGTCCCCTGCGAGCGAAGCGAAGCAGCCTATAATCCGGTGTCGCAAGGTCGAACAAGCGTAAAAAACATCGCGTGGGCCGGGGCTGAAGGATGATTTTCAAACAAATTCTACTAATATATTTTATACGGAAATCATGATTTAGTAACTTTGATCAACCCAAACCCTCCCTAAAATTTCAAATTTTTTGACACCCTTTCTTAGCGAGCACCTATGGCCCTAGAGGAAGCTACATACCAAATTTCATTCCAATCCGTTTGGTAGTTTTGGAGAAATAGTGATTTAGTGAATTTAACCCACCCAAACCCGCCCTAAGATTTCGAATTTTTTAAAACCCTTTCTTAGCCATCACTTACGGCCCTAGAGGAATCTACGAACCAAATTTCGTTCTAATCCGGTCTGTAGTTTTTGAGATTTCGTAATGAGTCAGTGAGTGAGTGGTATTTGGCTTTTATATATATAGATTATGGGGGAAAGACGGTCAGAAAACTTTCTGCAACCCTTCCCTCAGGTGGGGCGAAAAGTCCGCCTAGAAATATTTGGAGATCATTATCAATCCCAACCCATTTAGCCACCTCCAAAAGTAGGACGGAAAGTCCGCATTTTTCATGTGGGACGAAAAGTCCACTAATCGTTTTATACACGGAGGCAGCTATCAGAGCCCTCGTGAATAAACCAATTTTCCAAATAGTTGGTAGGAAGCTAAAACTCATAAATTATATTTATATTTCGGAAATTCGCTCAAATCACGTCAGCGGTTCAGCGGTGATTGGATTATTTAGACCGTAATATTTGTTCGCTATATCTACAATTTACATACGTTAAGAGAAGAGATGTATGTGCTATATACATACAATTTACAAGAGCCACCTGAGAATGGCCTACAACAAATCACTTCAAAATGTAAACTTAATTTTAAAATAATTCAAACAAATGCTTTTACATTAATTGTACTATTCATTTAGACACATAAAAGGGACAATTATTGCTATTCGATTACAAAAGACTTAAAATAATTAAATCTTCCGACTTTGAATTGGAAAGCGTTTGATTTCAACCCTTTAAAGAGTTGTGTTACGGCTAATAGACATTGTCGAAGTGTACATTAACCAGGTTAGAGAAGGTCTATCTTGCGCTAGCCAAGTACTAGTCCTAGCTTTCAATTAATTTAAAGGCACTCTCGTCCGCCCAAGAATATAATTACCCTTCACCCTTTCCCTTTCAGTGACTAACTTTGTCTTCATCCGCGCCATCACTCAAGACAAACTAAATCAGTTATGGATTTGTTTTGTAACATACTATACAGGCTAATGTGTTTCGTATACAGTTATATTTTTATAAACTATTCACAGTAGAGTTTAAGCTGCTCATACAGGTGCGCCGTTTTGGGCTGTATTATTTAAGAACAAAGTATCAAAACGATAAAGAAAAAATAGGATTTCTGAAGAAACACGTATTTTACCCAGCATGCATAAAATATAATTCAACCACACAGCTAAACCGCTGACGTAGGTTTAGCAAATTTCCAAAATTAAATTTATATACTTTAGGGTTTCAATTCAACCGAAAATTTTCGAAATTGGTCTACTCACGAAGGGGTTAAATAACCTTAGTATACGAAATATATCAGTCGAATATTTTTACACCCATGCCCTTAGGCGCCGGGAGGTTTGAATACGGGGGGGGGGGGTTATGCAAAAACACCGGGGTCTGGAATACTCCCCCTCTTAAAACGAATTTTAAACCATCATGATATCGCAAGAAACCTTTCAAGTTTTTCTCTATGAAAGGTCCGCTAATTGAGGGCTCTAGAATCAAAACTCCCGTAATCCAAAAACTTAATTTTTCAGGAGGGAAAAAATCGATAACTTTACATTACAGGTTAATTAAAAGAAATGTGAGGTTTCTATTAGGTGAAAATGAGGCATACAAAACCGATAATCTACTTTTTGGCGTGTTTTTCTAGGACTTTTTGTAAAAAAATAGTGATTAAAGTAGGATTGTGTGAGCCTTGACTCTCAACTTTGGATTTTGTTAGTTTTGATTATTACTTAAATGTATTATGTGAGTTTTGACTCAAACACTAAACTTAGAGGCCTTGTTTTGCAGGGATTTTGTTGGTTTTGATAAAAACAAGATTCAGATTCGTTGACAAAAATCCTATAAGAATCCAAAGCTAACTCAATTTAGTCAATTTTTGATCATGGGAGTTTTGATTCTAGAGGCCTTACTTAATCACAACTCTCTCCACTCCACACGCCCCAGATATAGGGCCGTTACTGACTTACATATTGATAAACAGACCTTAAGAAAATTACTGCTAAGAACATGAACGTTACACTCTATCGCAGCCATCGCAGGAAACGAGTGCAGGCGAATGATAAACTAGTTGATTTAGCAATCGATAAGTTTGGGCAGCAGCCAAGAAGGTTGAAGTTTTTGTTTGAAAAATAACGGATAACAAGTTTTTATGTACTGTATCATAAATCAAATTTTTATTTATCAAGTTTTTATGTGTCATAACAATAAATGTTGTGATCTAGATGCTCGTAATGTGTTTTTTTCAATACAAAATACTTTGCAAAAAGCACTTGTGGTTATTTATTTTTCCTAGATTATTTTTTTTTTTCGAGCCAGGGGGCAACTGCACCGTCTTGCACCTATTTCCCGGCGGCCATGCCTTTGCCTCCGGTCACGGCTCACGCGCTGATTTGCGAGTTTGCCCCACAACCTTGCGGCCTCAGATCAGAAGGTGCCCCCACGGTAAAATTCTCCGCGTGGGGATAATTGATAATTACTTTTTTCCATTTTTGTAAAAATTTAGATATTTTCCCCACTGGTAACAGAGTCTTGAATCTACAAGAAGTAAAAACAACCACGTCCGCATATACATTAATAAACATGTGAAACCTAAAGTTTATTTCACCCAAATAATTTTTACCTAATTTCTGTTGAGGTAAAATCACATAAGTTAACTCGACTTGGGTGATTTTACGTCTATGGACTCTGACGGTCAGCTGATTTTTGTCCACCCAAATCTCATTTGGGTTGTTTTACCTCTACCTGAAAGTTGTAATTACTTATAAACAAGTGAACAAAGTGCAGGTTTAGTGCGACTGTGAAAATGATCCAGTAGAAGTTAATTTGTGAGTTAGGCCAACAAGATGTTTCCATCATGGGCATGACAGACTTTGGTATGCAAGGTCTGACATATAACAAACAAAAAGAAGAATCTAGCCAAAGGTGGATATTTCAAAAAAGAGCTTACGTTTGATAAATTTTTGGATTTGAAAGATCTGTCAAGGTAATTAATTGGAAATCGGACCCTGACTCAACTGAATAAACTGTAAACTGGTTTCAAATTAGACGTTTACGGCATGAGAAAGCAAAACCTGGAACTGTCCTATTTAGTTATGATTGTAAAGGAGAAATTAAAAGTAATGCAAAATGAATCGGAAAGATCTAAAAAGCTGTTTGTTCTAAAAAAATCTGTACTTTACAGAGCTCCCTATCGCAGATGCAAAGAAGAAAGATTTGTTAAAATTTTGCAAATCAAATGTTTCCCTAAAGAGCATCATACTTAGATCCAACATTTGAAGACGTCACCTAAACCAAAAGGAACTATTGACAATTACCAGAACCAAGACTCGAGGAGTATTTTGAGCAAGATTTTGAAAACCCTGACGAATAACAAAAAATCCTGCCATAAACTACTATTTTGTAATTAAATAAAGATTACTTTGAAACTTGTGTTAAGTTATCCCTCATTAGTATAACACTTCAACTCCTTTCAAAAAATAATTTACTAGTGGTAAAAGAACCCAAGTACGGTACTTATTTTCAAAAATAGCTTCACTTAGTAAAATAAAGATAGGCCTATTTTAAATTACACTACTCGAGACAGATTTAGTGGTTGCCTCCTATGAGCGCCCTGTCCTACGCGCGCCATGTCCATCTAGCGCCCACTCTCGGGTTGACGAGGGTCAGAGAGGGGTTGACAGGTCTAGGAGCTTGCCAACAAGCGCCGCATTTCTGTGTCACCCCCTTCGACCACCTGTACTTGTTAGTATTTACTGATCGATGAATTGACACGATCAGTGACATCGAAAAACATTCCTTAAATATGACCCATATTAATGCTTGTATTTAAAAACTTTCTTATAGATAATCGCAACGATATATAGTTTATAATATTACAGTAACGTTATTTCAATAGCCGTTGTCGGATTTGTAAAACTAGAACTAAAAATATAACAAATTATTTCCACAAATATTCTTAAACAAAATACCTCCCAAATCTTTTATTTGGTATTTTACCAGGTGCTATTTACTGAATCACTGCTTCTAGTAAGTTGTAGATACCTAAATATGAAACACCTCAATTCTGTCCTAAATTAAACGGTAATTTTTGTAAGCAGTGCCATACGTGTTATAAGCACGTGTATAAACAATTTAAACAATAAACAATAGCATGCCAGTATTAGGTCATGTCCCTCAAAAGGGTCGCCGGGATACTACCCCCGGAAAACTACCCCCCCCCCCCCAAGCAGGTTCCTACGTCATTTTGACGTCAGAGATCAGGGGGGGCAGTTTTCCAGTCACGCACACTCAAGTTTCGACATAATTAGAATAAAAAAAAACTAGAGGACTAACCTAAACTGTTTAGTCACAGTATGTTGCCGATAACAGAATAATTGTAGGAACCTGCTTGGGGGGGTAGTTTTCCGGGGGGTAGTATTCCGGTGACCCGCTTTTGCTAGGGGGGGGGGTAGTATTCCGCATCCCCCCTCAAAAGCGGATTTAATATTTCTAAATATAACTTGAATAGTTTAAAGAAAAAACGTCAACTTTAATACCTCTTAAATATTCTATTAGTGGAAGAAAAGTGCGAAAAGGTTCATTGTTAGCGCCAGCCAGGATTGCGTGCCCACTTATAATCAAAGGCACCTCTAAATCAAGGTGGGCCTGTCACGAATCATCGCACATGGTATACGCATGCTTATATTACGTTTAATTTAGGGTTTTATAACATTTGTAGCTGATTTGAGGGGATTCATATTTAGGTCAGAAGTAAATACTACAAGAAGTACAGGTGGTCGAAGGGAGTGACACAGAAATGCGGCGCTCTTTGGAAAGCTCCTAGACCTGTCAACCCCTCTCTGACCCTCGTCAACCCGAGAGTGGGCGCTAGATGGACATGGCGCTCGTTGGACAAGGCGCTCGTAGGAGGACACCGATTTAGTTGGGATATAAGTTACAAAAAACATTTTCGAATTAAAAAATAAAACTGAATTTTCAAGGAAGTTTAAAAGTTTGTTTTTGGTCTCCTGAAAAGTTAGCAAAATGTGACTTGAGTGGTTTTACCCACTATGCCCTTGACAGCGAGCATATGTACACACAATATTGTTGTGTTTACTGGGTTGCCATAGGATGCCGGGTTGAACAAACTAATTATTACACATAACTTAACTATTATCCTTCATCCGATTGTTTAGACTGTTACACCAGACGATTTTGAATTAAAAGGGCTACACAAAAAATGTCTTGAAATGTTTCGTTAAAATGTATTGTTTTTGGATAATCACGTTTGAAATATTCAATAATTCGCCATTTTGAAACGTACGATTGGATATAATCGTTTATTTTTCTTAAACTAGATCATTGTTAGGTTTACCTTCATGTCGGGTTTGAACTCAATCGGTAAAACATTTCTCTAGATATGAATTATTTTGTAAAAAACACACACAGACAGAACAAGTAAGCACCGTAGACAAAATGTCTATATTGTGAAATATTTTTGTCTTGATACCAGGAACAAATCTACAAAGGGGACCAGAGTGTTGGGGGCATCCTGTATAACATGAAGAATTGTAACCTCGGATGAAATATAAGAACACGAATCAAAAATTATTACTTAAATAACCTTCAAAAGCTTGTAATGTATATTTCTTGAGATACATACTTTTGAAGACTCAAAGCACACTATTTACAGTGGGGAACGGGCTAATCCCCTCTTTTACAGGAGAAGAAGTGGCTTATTCACATGTAGATTTTGTAAAATCAAAACCTTTAACAAAAGAAGGTCAATAAGCCTTG
>JAGFPH010004790.1:25885-44002 GCA_018207615.1 Philaenus spumarius
TGCATTGTGTATTTAAGATAGTACCAATATGCGGAATGGCGTGCGAACCATTTTGCAGCTATTCAGCACCGTATTGAATAGACCTATTTCCCAAATTGTTTGTTGAAACCCTAAAACCTATAAACTTAATTTTTGAAATTTCCTTAACTCACGTAAGCGGTTCAACTGCGTGGTCGAATTATAATTCGTAAAATTATAAATTATAATTTATTCGTGAAAATATAAAATACCTTTAAAATTTTTAAACAGTAATTATTATATCAAAAAGTTTGTATGCAGAATAAACGGAAATAAAATATTCGATAACTCTACGAAAGTTGTTTTATGCTTTACCGTAACGAATTACTTTTCAAAGTGCCGGAGAAAATACTCCTGCATATTATCGATTATGCAGTTTCTTCGTCGAAAGTATAGGCCTACTTTACCCGAGTCTAAACACTAGTCTCTCTTCGACAAACAAATCTTTTTTCCGTTACCAGAAAGAAAAATAAATAATTACGGGTTATTTTATACAAAAAGGGAATAAAAAAAACTTCAAAGGGAAATCTCTTTAAATTCGTTGTTGACAAAGCCCCGTTAGGAATTAAAATGCGTCTCGGGAGAATGTTGTTTGAGTTTTCTTTTCCTTTAATTTAAGTAATATTTCCAGATGATTTGCATAAAAATCTTTTTCAACTTTGACAACTAATACTTTGATACAGACACGGCCTAATGCTCGTTTCGTCTTGTATAGAAATCACTAGACACAAAGCGACAATCGACACGCGCTGTTTTAATGACAATAACCGTCAGAATGTAGACTCGTGGCGCTATCTAGGAGCCATTCACTGAAGCGTAGCGTGTGGCATAATTAACCAGAAACGTGGGGTTTGTATTCCTAGTTCTAGGAACGTAAATCACAATGCAAATAATTGCACTGGTGTCGGTATAAGTTGTTATGTTAATGGTTACAAAATGGTGGCTTATTGGAATAAACTAGGACATGTAAATAATGTCGCTTACAATCCAGGTACCTTCGTCGAAAAATCTAGTTTTCCGAGTTTTCTTAAATGGCTGACTCATTTATATTTTGTATGCCTACACTTTCTTAGAAATTCCAGATTCTTAAATTTATTTAATTTTATCTACATTGCTTACGGGTATGGTTGTTATCCATAGAACAGCTAGTGGACCCACAATGCTTCGCTATTGCTTGATTTAATTTTAAGGGTAGTTATTCCATTTCATCCCTTTGACTTAAGTAATAAAATTGCAAATAGTTTTGCAATCTCTTAAAAATAATATTATATAATTTTAGCTTTATAGCTGGTATGAAGTTAGTTTAATTTGTATTCGTTTTATAGGGGTAGCACCACCATTTCAACCACTTAGATCGGGATGAAAACTATCCTATGTTTTAAGTTATAGTAAAGCGCACATTTTGAAAAAAATTCAATAAGATCGGTTGAGTAGTTTCGGAGTTCATCGCCGATAAACACCGTCACAATGGATTTTTATATACAGATATAGATTAGTATAAGATACTGTTTAATACTTAAATGTACAATTATATAGCAAAATAAAGATAAAAATATTATCTTTTAGTTTCATTCGGATTGTTTGTTTAGTTTCAATATAATTATGATTAAACTAATGTAATGTTTGTTGGTATGTTAAGTCACTTTGTAACATGCTTGGTGAATTCATGATGTAACAAAGTGGTTCAAACATAGTTAGTAATTTTAAATTTATAGTCCTAATTAGTAAAAGGTACTGTTTACTATTTAAATATACAATTATATGTATCAAAATAAAGATAAAAATGTGATATTTTAATGGCTTTTAGTTTCATTCAGATTGTTTGTTAGGTTTTCAATATAATTATGTTTAATCTCATGTATGTTTATGGTTATGCATGGTGTCAAATAATTTGTTTAATATTTTTTTTTAAGCGAATACATATATGATTTGAAAAGTATTAAACATAAGATGTATTTTATACAAACAATATTATAAACAGCATATCTCTAAGCATTTTCCGTCGGTGTTTGTTTTTAGTTTTTCAATCTAACCTAAAATAAACGATACCAGGAATTGACACATACTTTCTCACAAACATATTTAAATTAGAAAATAGAAATATATTTATTTGCCAGAATCTTTTTTTTTACAAACAAAATTTACAAATGCTGTACAATCTTTTATAATATTTTTTTTAACTAAAATATTTTAAATATCCTAAAACATGAACATGAGAAAAAAAGAAACACAATAATTATTACAAAATTTAGGTAAAAAAAACTACATAAAAAACTATAATTGTTCATCATTAAATTGATATGGCAAGTACCTCATTAGCCTAAGCTGCGTTGAGGTACTTTCATTATTTTTAAACTAATAAATAAAATAAAATTGCAGAAGACAGGTGCTCACACAAGATTTATAATTACAATAAAATTCACTATAACAAATAAATTAAGTTTTATTCTTTACTTGAAAAAAATATTCCTCAACCTGTTCCATGTTAAATGTAAAGAGCCATTGTTTTAACTCTTTAGAAAACCCTGCAAGACAGGTGGTACTGCTGATATGCATCGGAATTTTATTAAATATTTTATAAACTACGTAAGAGTCAAATTTTTTAAAAGCTTCAAAATTTGGCCGAGGTAGTGTAACTCTATTTAATGACTTAAAGCCACACAGAGTGAACATTATGAATTTGATATATACTGGCCACCCCTCACAAAAAACAAACGCAAAACTCGAAAAATATAAATATGTCTTAAAGGTAATATTTTAAGTTCTTTAAAATAAGGAAAAGAATGTTCAGTTCTTCTTAGTTTAAAAATTTGTCTTATTATAACTTTTTGGGCAATTATTATAATTACTAAACAGATTCACTGTGACTTCATAATTGTAGGTGGGGTAGGAGAGGTGATTTATTAAAGTAGGAGATTAACTAATAAATACTATTATTGTTATTATCTAGAGAGAAAACTATTAGATCGATGTAGAACAAATTTGCACCAAACACGTCAATTAGACCTGTATAGATGCACGAGAAAAGGTTTTGAAAAGGTTTTGAAAAACAACCCCCTTTATGGCAAAAAAACCCAAAAAATCAGTTATTATTATTAGCTAAATGAGAATTTTTAGAAAGATGCACTTTTTTTGCATATAGTAGGGTACATTAAAGGCTACAAATAAGCCAAATTTTATCAAAATCGTTAGAGCCGTTTTTTTTTTTGTAAAAAAATAATAACTGTTTTTTCGGTTTTTTTTGCCAAACTGGGGGTTGTTTTTCAAAAATTTTCTATACAGGCTTACTTGACATGTCTGGTGCAAATTTGTTTGAAATCGATCAAATAGTTTTCGCTCTAGCTTTATATACATACAGACATACAGACATACATACTGACATTCAGACAGACATTTTGTAAAAAACACTTTTTTGGACTCAGGGGGTCCCAAATCGCATATGTCCACAAAAATCTCAAACTCGATTTTTTTTGCGATGACTATACTTTCTCTATGCTATTTATAGTATAGTGAGAAAGTAAAAGATGTTGGTTTTGAAGAATGATAAACTGATTATACATTTGCTAAGTAAAGTTGCTATGGTAATGAATGTAAACAACCATGTGCTGCTAAGCTTTTTATTCCAACACCTGCTTTTGTTGAGTTATGGTCTTGAGTTCATACAAAAATCCCATCGAAAAAAGCATGTTCAGTGTTTCCCGAATTATAAAATTTCCCAGGAACTTTTCAAATTTTTCTTTCCATAAAAACCTGATTCGGAGTACTGTATTACGAACATTTTAAAACAAAAAATAGCCAAATTGGTCCAGCCGTTCTCAAGTGATGCGCTTACCAACGATCAGCATTTCAATTTTATTATATAGATAAATTCTATTTCATAGGTTTTAAAGGCCTAACCTAAAATTGTATTAAACTTTTGATCCAAATCAGCTGTTTTATGTTGAATTGTTTAGATGTTTGAATTATATTACAGTTCATTGATTTTTCCTTTGTGTTTGTCTTTATTTTGTTAAACCGACCTAAATAAGTTGTTGGTTGTGAAAAATAATTAGCTAATTCGAATGTGCTAATTTGATTGCTGAGGTAATGAATGTAAATGTATTGAAAAACGTTACTAAGTTTAATAAATTCAGGCCACACCTAGAATTGTGTTGCTAACCATTTGATACGAATCAGCTGTTTCATCTGTTATAGGGCTGCTTATGGGAGTGATGAATTTTCGCAATTTCTACCCTTTAAATTCCAAATTTGCAAAATCCTTTCCTAGTGCGCCTCTACATTATTGGTCGGATGTACCTTCCAAATTTCAAGTCTCTGGCTTTAATAGAATCGGCTCTGCGTTAATCGTCAGTCAGGACATTGCATTTTATATATAGAGATAATTAGTTTACTTAAACCCAGATTGTGACCAACTATACAAAGTGTCCCTTAGCGGGCTATACAAGCCCGCATTGTATACGGTGAAATACATAAAAAATGTTTAGTAACTTTATTCCGAATTCAGCTTAGTTTAGTCACAATCCGCCATTTGTTTGATTTTTTACAAAAACTCGCTGTAACCCCAGAAATAGATAACATATTGAGTTTAAATTTGGTGTAAGCTTGTTTTATGTTATTATTTGTAAGTGTGCCAAACGCAAAGCATTATTTTAGTTTTAAAAATTTCAAAATGGAGGACATTTTTAACTTGAAATATCTTGAAAACCGTTAACTTTACAAAAAATTTACGAGAGAAAAAATATTTGACCTTTTTAACGAAATACAAAATGGGGGTTTTATGTTTCTGTAGGTCAAAGATAATCGAGTCATCGACAAAAAACTGAAAACATTATTTCTTGGTAATTGTCTACAACATCCAACCTTAGCATATTATCAGTTGCATTTTTGAAATGCTTAAAGGCTACATTTAAATTTGCAATGCATTTAAAAGCAATGGATTTTATCTTATTTTTAAAACTATTAGAATTTTAAAAAGTGTTGGCTATAGGCTAATCTTAGTTGCTGTAGACAATTAAAAAGAAATTATATTTTAAGTTTTTGTAGATAACTCGGTTATAATTTGCCCTACAGAAAAGATAAACCCAATTTTTTCTGTCGTTAAAAAAGTAAATCATTTATGTCAAAACGGCCGCATTTTGAAAATTATAAAAATAAATTCTTCGTGTTTGGTAGGGGAGAGCGGGGCTGTGCCGTACACTTAAGCAAAATTTGTTATTGCTCAGCTAATATTGGGTTTAAAACTATGAAAAAATAAGCATCAGGTATTTTGATCATTGGCTACCACTTGGACACCAAGAAATTTGAATTATTTTACTGTTTATAATTTTAAATGTAAACAATAAAAGAAGTGTCACTGTACGGATTTGCCCCTGGTGTCGGTAGGAGAGTACAGTAGGAGGGGCTATACTATACAGTTATAACATTCGCATGATTAGGGAAATAAATAATAGTAATTCAATGGATCATTGCATACAATAACTTGTATTAGTTATTAATACATTCAATACTTAAAATATTTGGTTAGACTTATACAAAAGTAAAAACGTTTATGACTAAATTGTTAATGAAACGCTTATGACAAAATTATAAAAGCTTATGAGAAAGTACAGTAATGCAATGCATTACCCCATATAGCACCTTTTACTGCTTATTAAGATTTCTATAAAGTCAAGAATTTAGTTCAACTAACAAAAGTGTATGATTAAAGTGTTAGATAAACATTTATGAAAAGAGTGATACAAGTTTTAAAAACAAAAATACTTAAAGTTTATAGCCTAGCCTATATTTAGGCTTAAACAAAAATCACACATGAAGATCTGCAAATTCGCCAGCACTGCACGCAGAACAAGTGCAGAACCTTGCCAGAGTTCTTTGCCCTTGCCAAAATCCCCACACAAGAGGCAGTGTCCTTTGAACCCGAAGGTTCTCTTGGTAATGACTTCAAAAAATGACTTCTTTGGGTCTAAGTTATCATCTTGACAAATTTGTCTTACATCAGAAAGGTCACCATATGAATTAAACATAATATTTCCATGTTTAATTTTAAATATGCCTATTTTTAACTTTTTTGGCATAGACTCTTACTCACAGACTTTTATAATTCCTTCTTATAGACTCTCCTATCTTAGAATCGGATTTTCTTAGTTTAGAGTTTCCTTTAATATTCCTGTTGATTCGGCCTATCTTGTTATCTCTGTTTGATGGTTTTCAGTCTTCTTTTTTAACTTATCTTTGCCTGCAGTTGTTGAATTTTTCGCTTCAATTCTTTCACATTAGACGACTCCTCCGATGTTGTTTTACTCTGACCGCACTGAAAAATCCTCTTCTGTGAATTTTTTGGGTCAAGAGGGATGTGAGTCATACAGGGGCTTCCCAGCCGATGTGAGAAGCCACTAACACTATTTTGATATTTTACTATTTTGATAAATTAGCAATTTTAACATAAGCATTGTTAAAAATAGCAGCGATGTCATAAGGTGTTTCTTCTCATGAAGAACCTAAGAAAATTGTCACATTCCTTGTTGAATGCTGCTTTCGGACTACTAATGGTTGAAGGCGATGTGACAAGTGGGGTGGAAGAATCACCACAATTATTCCATATGGGCCGTGGCCCCCCTTTGCCCATAGGTATGGGCGCCCATGTTTCTAGTTTATAAGTAGAGGTTCTCCACCTACCTCTTATTCGGCTTTGTCCCAAAATTATAAGAGAACACAAAAACAAGTTTTTTTTACTATAACACCGAAACTCTTACACTCAGCAAAACGAACTCAATCCTGCAAGTTGGCCCGGTCTGCCCATATGTATAGGCACCCATATCCACCTACCTCTTATTCGGCTTTGTCCCAAAATTATAAGAGAACACAAAAACAAGTTTTTTTTACTATAACACCGAAACTCTTACACTCAGCAAAACGAAATCAATCCTGCAAGTTGGCCCGGTCTGCCGCTAGTCTGCGACACCGATCGGAATTCACTAGCTTTAAATCTAGACCATAAGTGGAGTGTATGTATGTCTGTCTGTACGTCTATATGTATACAAAGATAGAGAGAAAACTATTAGATCGATTTCAAACAAATTTGCAACAAACATGTGAATTGGGCCGGTATAACTGTATAGTTGCACGAAAAAATATTTTGAAATTTTTCGAAAAACGGCCCCCTTTTTGACCAAAAAACTAAAAAAAATCAGTTATTTTTTTAAATAAAAAACGGCTTTAACGATTTTGATAAAATTTTGCTTATTTGCGCATTTTTCAAAAAATTCTTTTTTAGCTTATAATAATAATAACTGATTTTTGGGGTTTTTTTGGCCAAAAAGGGGGTTGTTTTTCAAAAGTTTTCAAACCCTTTTTTCGTGCACCTAATTGACATGTTTGGAGCAAATTTGTTCGAAATCGATCGAATAGTTTACTCTTTAGCTAATAATAATAATATTTATTAGTTACTCTCCTACGTTAATGTGTTAACCCCTCTCCTACTTTAATACAATTATGAAGTCACAGTTGGGGTTACATACGGGGGTTGGCGTGCGAATCACGCAATGCATTGTGTATTGAAAATACTCCAAATACGGAGGTTGGCGTGCGAAGCACTGTGCGTCGGCCGCTTCTCATAGTGGTCAGTGACAAGCTCACATGTGCGTCCTTAGAAGTGAACGAGTTTTTAATTTAAATATGTTTGTGAGAAAGTATGTGCCAGTTTCTCTTACCGTTTATTTAATTTCTTTTAGTGTATACAATACGATGCTGTATAGCCAGTTTGGTTTCGCGACCGTGAATACGAACAGCCCGATAATATTAAATAAATAATTGAATAGTTATTATTAATAGAGTAATACAGTCGCCTGGCTGAATAAACCGAAGTCTTATAAACGTATTCCGGTTTAGTCTTTGGTTTTTTAATTGCTTTCTTGAGCTCGATAGAAGAGGGCTGAAATCAAGTCACCCTAATGACAAAGGATTTGCCCTGATAGAGACTTCCACTTAATTCTTTTCCAGTCATTTTCATCTCCTAATGATAACAATAAAACCACATTACCATTAAGAATTTAAGTCAATCTTTTGCTCTTCTGTTGGCTGAGCACGCTCGGTCACGCTTATTTGGAGCCCCAGAAACCCTTCGAGGTATTAAACCCTAAGTAGTGGCAAATCATGACTTAGGGAATTTATTAGTTTGTGTTTTGTCTATTCTTGTATAAAATCGGGCGCCTCGCAACCATTCTACCAAACTTTAGGAAAACGGAGCGAGGGCCAGCCGATCTTTTGCCTTGGGGGTCATAAAACTGTCAAAACAGCCAGGTAGGGCCGAGGGCCAGTCGACTCCCCAGAGCGGAAGTGATTCAGGGGAGGGGTAAGATTAAATGCATAGAGTACGACTCTAAACTAATTTCTATAGAAGAGTTTTTAAGGTTAATAATTATACAAATATTATAATCATACTGTTATTGGCAAAATACTATGACTAAACAGTTTAGGTAAGTCCTCTAGTTTTTTTTTTTTTTATTCTAATTATATAAAGTGATAATACAACGAAATATTATAATTATACAAATATTATAATCATACTGTTATTGGCAAAATACTATAATCATACTGTTATCGGCAAAATACTGTGACTAAACAGGTTAGGTAAGTCCTCTAGTTTTTTTTTATTCTAATTATATAAAGTGATAATACCACGAAATATTATAATTATACAAATATTATAATCATACTGTTATCGACAAAATACTGTGACTAAACAGTTTAGGTAAGTCCTCTAGTTTTTTTTTTATTCTAATTATATAAAGTGATAATAAGACGAAATATTATAATTATATAAATATTATAATCATACTGTTATCGGAATACATAAACGATAATTAAAACCTTTCCACCCGCACACCCACCGCACAGTAGAACAGGTCACTGATCCTTAGCCGGCTGGCCCTCTCTCCGCCAACCCTCTGGCTGTCAAATTACCCTCGTCAAAGTTTTTAGGCAACTGGCCCTCGGTCCTAGACTCCAAACTTTAACGTGTCATTCAGCAGGTCAAAACTAGTAAATCTATAAAATAAAAATGAATTGCTGTTCCTTTGTAAGCCCATCACTTGAGAACGGCTTGAAAAATTTGGCTATTTTTTGTTTTAAAATGTTCGTAATAGTCCGAACTAGGTTCAAATATAAAGAAAATTTTGAAAAGTTTCCCGAATAAGTTTCAAATTTGGAAAAAACTAAACAGCCTCTTTTGTATGGAGTCAAAACCATAGTGCATAAAAACATCTGTTCCTATAAAACATGTTAGTTTACATTCATTACCATAGCAACTTTACTTAGCATTTTATAATTAGTTTATTATTCTTCAAAACCAACAGTTTGTTTAGGTTAGACAAACCAAAAATCAACTAAATAAACGGTATCAGTTAACTGACACAAACTTTCTCCCAACTTACTGTAGTCAAAATAATATTGTTTTTAATCATTTTATTTATTACTTTTTAGAAAAAAACAAAAAAATAATATTCTACCTACGTCAATCGTATAAAAAAATTATTGTCCTAGGCGGGATTCGATCGCGCGACCTTTGAATTACTGGCCGTGATCGCTACCATGGTGCTACCCCGTGCGGCCGCCGCCGCGATGCTAGATTGACAACATAAACTTGTTTATTTTTAAACATTTCCCCATAGTTAAAAAACTCCGAAGTTTTGATAAAAGCGGGTGGTGTCATTTTGTTTGGTATCTTAAGCACTATAAATACTGAAAATTTGATCAAAATCGTTAGAGCCGTTTTTGAGAAATTTAGATTTTTCTCATTTTTTATGGGTTTTTAGGGGTAAATTACCCTTAAAAATTAAAAATTCCAAAAAATGAAAAAAACGCCTGGAGATATTAGGGTTTAGTACCTACATACCAAATTTCATGAAAATCGGACCAATAGTGTCCTCTCTGGTCGTGTATACATACAGACAGACTGACAGACAGTCACCACTCTAAAAACACTTTTTTGGGTTCAGGGAGCACCAAAACAAAAAATTCCACTAAAAATATTTTTGGGTTCAGGGAGCACCAACACAGATAATTGCACTAAACCATTTTTCGGGGTTCTGGGAGCACCAAAACAGATAATTCAACTGAAAATTCAAATTCGAACATTTTTACGAAAACAATACTTTCTCCATATACTACGTATAGGGTGGAGAAAGTAAAATGGTTACTATATTTTAATTCAATTCAAACATTGAGTGTTATAAAAATATAATGTATATAAAACAGCTGTATTTGGATCAAAAACTGAACATGATTTTAGGTTAGGCCTACAATTAACCAAAACACGTTTATTAGAATCAGGTTTTTTACAATTCTTACAACTATCAGTTTTTTTTAGATTAGGTAAAAGCACACAAAAGGTTTACTGTATTATCTATAAGTTTTACAAACTATAAATCTAAATTTGTGTAGTATAATCTTAAGTGGCATAAAACCATTTTGCAATTCGATTGGGTCCACTAGTCTATATAATATTTTTAATGGAATGCTCTTTGATTATAACATAGTTTTTTTACTATTTTATAGAAGATAGGCAATTTCAAAGTTATAAAATATTCGAAATTTGAGGGGGCTTTGAGGGGGGTCAAAGTTACTAAAAATCCCCATAAGAAATACATAGTGTAATATATTTATTGATATTTTTTTGTTTTGTTAATATACATTTAAATTTGATTTGTCTACTCGTGCAAAAACGGATCGGGCAGCTAGTATAATATATAATCCAAATACCATTCATCATTCTATAGACCCATAGAATTTTAAAAGATCCAGGACTGTGGATGAACAGGAAATATGGCGAGGTAAATTTCTACTTGACACAAGCGTTTACTGGACATGGTTGCTTTAAATATTATTTATGGAGATTTAAGAAAATTGATAGCAGCATTTGTGACAGCTGTGGACAGGAAGATGATGTGGAACATATTCTGTTCAAATTTAAAGATGGAAAAAAACTAAAAGAAGAGCTACAAAACAAGATAAAAGAAGAAATTCTTCCGGAAAATCAATAACGCTGATGATAAGAAGCAAAGAAAAGTGGGATAGTATTGCAAACTACATCGTAATAATGATAAAGCGGAAGGAAGAAGAACTGAGAAATAAGTAAGAAGATGCCTGAACAGTAGGACAGTCGTACGACTGAAAGGTGCCCGGTTGTTCAGGAAGTTATGCTACTAGTGATACCCTGTCCAACAACAAGGGCCGGAGAAAGAGGTGAGATTTTAGTGGGTCGGTACAGGGCCATCCCCACATAACCCTGTTGTGCGGTACATTTGTTTACACCTCGCGCAAAAAAAAAAACCATTCATCACAAAATCTCAAAAACCACATAACGGATTGGAATGAAATTTGGTAAGTTTCATTCCAACCCTACAGGACCCTAGGTGCTCGCTAAGAAAGGTTTTCAAAAAACTCTAAATTTTAGGGGGGTTTGGGGGTCAAAGTTACTAGAAATCCACGTAAGAAATACGTAGTGTAATATGTTAATTGATATATTTTTTTTGTTAATATACATATAACTTTGATTTGTCTATCCGTGCAAAGCCGGATCGGGCCAGCCAGTAATATAATATAACATTTGTCCTACGTTGCTTAGTTTAGAAATAGTCTGTATGTATGCTTTTTTTTAGCGAATTTCCATAGGAAAGATGCAGTGACCTTTATGGTGAGACCTAAGGTCGGGAGTTGTCGATGAGAAGATAAAATTAAGGACGAAGCTAAAGAGCAAACGCTCAGACTCTGGCAGGAAAGATGGCAACAAGAGACCAGAGGGAGATGGACTGCTGGCTTAATTACCAACATTTCTAAATGGATAAACCGACCGCATGGTGACTTGGATTTTTATATGACCCAGCTGTTGACTGGACATGGGTGCTTCCAGGCGTACCTGGCAAAAATAAGAAAAGTGGAAAGCCCAATGTGCCCATATGGCGATTCCGTGTTGGACGATGTTGAACACACGTTTTCTTCTGTGTCAGATGGGCGGAAGAAAGACGGGGCATCGAGGAAAGAATTGGCTTGCTTACACCGGACAATATTGTAACAAAGATGATAATAAGCGAGGACTCGTGGAACCAGGTTCAGCACTATGCCGAACGTATTCTACGGCAAAAGATTAGAGAAGCCAATGTATAAAACTGTCTCCAGGCGGTAAGAAAATTAAGAAGCCTGTTATGGTCATTTAAAGGCACCCACTTTGAAGTAATGCTTAAAGCGGTCCCAGAGTGGAGGTACTGCCTGTACAGGAAATGGAGGTTAGGGTTTAGGGGGTAATTACCGGATGAACCGGGAGCCCCACACACCAGGGGCACGTGTTACCTGATGGTGCCTAATGGTGCCTGATGGTGTGGTAACGGGTCCATCGGCCAACCAGAAGTATACAGACTATAAAAATGTACACATTGATCTCTTAAGTAAAAGAAAACTAAAGTAAATTATAATACACTTTAACATAAGCGCACTTACACTCTCAAACACACGCATTCAAGAACATGCCTCAAAATACCCAAAAACCACCCGAAACTACCCAAAACTGTCGCAGAACCAACAATCCAAAGCCTTCCAGAAATGAACACGGCCATTGATTCATTTCAAACTCTCTGGCAATGAGTTCCATAGCCTACATGCTAACAGTGAAAGATTTATTAAATATCTCAGTTCTGTGCCTGGGTATAAGTAACAATGAAGCTCCTCGTCGAGTGTCGGCCCATTTACATTTGAGCTAAAGGCAAAACTTTCTGCCAAATAGCGTAACAGATCTAGTAAACGTAACAGCGTGCAATAACAACAAAATAAGATAAAGCTATGGATTTTCAAAATGTAAAGATTTTTATTTGAAAGATTGGCCTGCTCATTTAGTAGCCCCGTGTGATATTTATTGAATTTGCGCGTTGTAAGCTTTTTAAATGTCAAGAAGTATAGTTTCTTCCTACGACCTGTGACTTGCTACTTATAACACTTTGACTTATATTGCAAACTGACAGAGTCGGTGTAGCTATCGCAACAAGCCAGGGCAGGGTTTACACGTCAAAAGCTGATTAGCATCGTTTCCACATTAAAGATGCTCTTCATTTCACAAAGTCATCTTGAAGAACGTCACTTAAACCCCAAAAGAAAAGCTCACGTTCCACATTTTTCCATTAGTGTATATTTCAAACAGTTAAATTAATGTACATTTCATCTTCTATGGATCGCGACTTTCTTCAGTTTAAAAGAAAAAGAAAAAACACATTTATACATTGCCTCTGTGTTCTGCGGCAAACGACATTTTAATCTGTGGCAATTCTTAAGCTCTTGTCTTTTCTGACTTAAGTCCTACGCCAAAGATCCTGCGGATTTTTCTTCTCTTTTCCGACGGGAAATAAATGAATCTGTAAGGGGATGTTTAGGGGCGGGGGCGAGGGTCGGAGCCTTAATAGACCTCGATGACATGTCTTCTGTTTATTTCAGATGCGAGATCATATTTCCTTAAAGCATTGTCAAACTGGAATTCTTTTTATTTAATCACAGACCCGAACTAAGCCGCTGCGATCGCTCAGGATTAAAGCGCGTCAAACTTAATAATTTTAACATTTGAAACTGCTTTACGCACAGATCCCATTTAATATGCTTTTAATGTGAGCTGGAAATGTATTTATTTACGTTTAAAAACATGTAAAATTGTGGTCGTATTTTAATTAATAGAGAAAGTGCAACAAAGCCAGAAGCGAAATTTCCATTTAAAGTTGAAATCTGAAAAATCAACTCCTATAAAAGCGAGTGTACGTCCGTACGTGAGTAACATATAATACAACAGCCGATTTTACCCGTCATCTGTAACACTTAAACAAACCCAGTGTAGATTATAGTTTGGGGTTATGTTTACAACTTCAATCGTTATAATTTCTTGTAAACTAGATTTTTTTAAGTATGAGTTATAGAACTTATGTATGCTGTAATATACGTTATAATATTTGCTTTGAGGTTATATACTGTATATAAATACAACCTTTTATCATCAATATATTTGTTTATACAAATTTAATGTTGAGATATATTCGTTTAGCTTCGAAAACATTCATACATCTTCGTATAACCTATAAACATATTCAAGTATTAATTTCTTTACTATATATAACCTTTTATCGCCAATATATTTTTGTATACGAATTTAAAGAAAAGATAGCTATTCCTATTTGTTTAACTTCGGAAACATGTGTACATCTAAACAGTTGATTTCACCCATCATCTGTGACACTTAAACAAACCCAGTGTATATTATAGTTTGGGGTTTGTTTACAACTTGAATCGTTATAATTTCTTGTGAAGTTGATTTTTTTAAATACGAGTTATATAACTAATGAATGCTATAATACACGTTATAATATTTGCTTTGAGGTTATACATACACTGTATATAAATGCAACCTTTTATAATCAATATATTTGTTTATACAAATTTAAAGATGAGATATATTCGTTTAACTTCGGAAACATTCGTTCAACAGTTTTAAACACTAGTTACACTATGCCTACAGTTTTATAATCCTTATTATTGTACACATTTACCGAGTTTAAAATCCCCGTCAACATAGTTCTTTTTTTTTAGACCTAGATAAGTATTCCTTAATGTTGTTTTTATAATTTTGTTTTTAAATGATTTATTTCTGATGTGTATCTAATTAATCCGCCTGTTATTTTTCACTAAGGTTTACTAGTAAAATAAAATAAAACATTGAATATGATTGTCTATAGTCCAAGATAAAAATAACGATCAAATTTCGGATTAAACCAATACAACCAAGGATTTATATTCATGTCAGTTTTTACTTCTGTACTGAACCAACACGGGTTTCTTGAAATATTATAGAAAGCATTACTTTATTATAATTTTAATATCTGTTGTTAAATATTAAAGTTAAACAGCTAATTTGTATTAGAAAACTTAACACCATAATTTTAGCTTAGACCTATTATACTGGACCAACACACGTTTTTTTAGTGCATTTACATTCATTACCATAGCAAACCAAGGTAGCAAATTTACACACTAAAAAAATTACTCGGGTATGTAAACACGTGATTTGCCTTCAGGTATGTGTTTGTGCTTTTCTATGTTTGTATTGTTGTGTTTTTGACTTCTCAGTTTCAGCTCTGAGCTGTACTATGTAGATGGTTAAGGTTAGTGGTATATTTCAGCTTTACTTGTTTTCTTTACATAGGCCTAGATCTCTAGGTTTATGTTCCCTTAGTTGTTAGTCACTTGATAACTGGAGTTGGTTTATATTCCAGAAACGTTGTGCATTGATTTTTTAACACACAAATGATGGCAAATGTCCGAATAACTAATAATAATTTAAAACAAACTTAACCCTGGAGTAGTGACGCCTTGTCTCATAGACCGCATCAAATTATTTTTGTAGTTCACAATGTAACCACTAGGAGTCACTGGCAGTCCACCCATATACCTTCTCTAGGTGCAGTGTTCAGTTGTCTGTTGAAGTGACATAACCTCAACTCCCACTCCGTTTTAGGTTATTTTTTTTACGGTGTTCTGGACCAGCGTCACCAGAATATGTGAAATTCAAAGAATCAAAACGCCGTTGGTGACTATGGTCTCTCACAGTTTGTAACTATCGATGAAAAGTTAGAGGGGTTCAGAGGACGCTGTAGCTTCCGTCAATATATACCATCTAAGCCTAACAAGTACGGAATTAAGATCTTCGCGCTTGTTGATGCTAAGATGTTTTACACAGCAAATTTGGAGGTCTACTTTGGGACCCAACCTGCTGGACCTTATCAAGTCAGCAATACTACTGTAGAAGTCGTGAAAAGAATGTGTGAACCAATTTTTGACACAAATCGTAATGTCACAATGGACAACTGGTTCACCAGTGTAGACCGTTGTGAGGATCTTGTTGAGAACCATGGGTTGACCATCTTGGGAACATTGAACAAAAATAAGAGACAAATACCTCCTAACTTTGTCCAGGGAGAAAGGCCAGTACCATCCACAATGTTTGCATTTAGAAAAAATTGCACATTGGTTTCACACGTACCAAAGAAAAAGAAAAATGTGTTGCTGATCTCCTCAATGCACCTTGACGATGACATGGACGAAAAAACAGGCAAACCATGTATGATTCTTGACTATAACCATACCAAAATTGGTGTCGATGTCGTCGATCAACTTTGTTCGAACTACAACTGTCAAAGGAATACCAGAAGATGGCCTATGGTAGTTTTCTACGCTATCATGAATGTTGCTGGGATCAACAGCCAGGTTGTATTCTCAGCTAATAACCCAAACACTAAAATGGTTCGCAGAGGGTTCTTAAAGCACTTAGCAAATGAACTGATGAAGCAGCATCTGGTTGAGAGAGCAGGAATTCTATGTCTCCCAAAAATGACTAGAGAAAGGATAATGCAAATCATGGGCATGGAACAACCACCGCAACAGCGTCCTGCACCTGGAGCCATAGGCCGATGCTCAGAATGTGGATACAAAAAAATAGAAAAACAAAGTATTCCTGCCAGAAATGTTCTACCTATCTCTGCTTGGAACACATTCGAGTTAGGTGTAACAACTGTGAGTAATGTTCACTACACAAGACGCAAAAACTTTCTCTTTTTCAATTATTAATTTCATTTATTTCCAAATATTTGGGTAAAAAAGTGATAAAATTCTTGTGTTGAACTTTGATGTTTTATGTAACAATTAAATGTAATTTATATGGCAGTTTGTATATTTTTTATAAATAAATAATAGGTTTGATACATTTGGTTCTGTTTGCATACAATAAATAATTATAACAAAAAGTAATGTTTTCAAAAATTTGTAAGTTAGATTTTTAGTTTTTTTCATATATATAAAGGTTGAAAATTTGTTGTTTTTGCGTTAAATACCATTAATTATACCATTCATTTTATAACTGAAGTGTTTTCTTTTGTGTATTCCCAAAACTGTATGTATATATATAAAAAAAGGTAAACATGGTCTCACAGACCGCAGTCACTACTGGTGTAACTAAGAATCACGTCACTACTCTAGGGTTAACGTGCTACAAAAATGTACTGTTTTTTCATTACCCTCATTTCAAAATTGTAAATGGCCGCCATTTTGAAACGTATTATTGAATTAAGACGGTTATTTTTCATTAACTTCACTAATGTCTTTACGTATTTATGGGCTGTGTCGAGTTATAAAAGAATAGGCGGAACCGTTTTTGAGATCAAATGTATTTATTAAAATAAATTACTGCTAGTAAACTATAAAATTTTAGTACTTGCGAGTTTGTAACTCAATCACAGTGGACAAACTCGCTTAGACCTCGGATCAGGAGATGCTCCCACGTTGGAGCAAGATGGAACCGGGTACGTTTAAAGTATTTTACGTTTTGATCGATGTTGGGGGAACCAGACGGGACATAATAATATGGTCTAGAAAAAAACTAAAATTTGCAGAATAATCTCCTATGTTTATTTTGTTTAGATAAACCCCCCGAAAAAGTATATTTTAGTACGAAAAATCTAAACAAATTGTTACTTCTGGTCAGAAAATATGCTTCAGGTTGTTGGATGTTTGGGCTAACGAACTCTTCCGAGCGACTTTTGGTCTTAATAGGACTTAAAATGTGGCCGTTTGAGTGTTACCACATATATACCTTTTGTACACAATATTTAGTTACACTCCAAAACGCGTTCAGCGGACTATGGTCGGTGATCATTGACCACCCCCGACCTTAAGTCTCACCATAAGAGTCACTGCAAATAGGTAATTTTTACTTTGAAAATTTGATAATAAAAGAAAAGTAATTAAACATCGAAAATGTGCCCCTTTTCCAGAGAATACATAAATACTAAATACCGTTGCTATTCGTAATAATTCGACCACGCAGCTGAACCCCTGACGTGAGTTCAGCAAATTTCCAAAATTAAGTTTATATTCCAATGTTTAAGGGTTTCAACAAACAATTTGGGAAATAGGTCTATTCACGACGGTGCTGAATAGCTGCAAAATGGTTCGCACGCCATTCCGCGTATTGGGGGTATCTTCAACACACAAAGCATTGCGTGCTTCGCACGCCAACCTCCG
>JAGFPH010004790.1:63064-86281 GCA_018207615.1 Philaenus spumarius
ACAAGGAACAAAATTGATAGGAAACTCCCGATAAATGATTTTTTAATAATCCATGTCAGGTTTTTGCAGAATTTCTCCCACTCATAAGCCCGTGAGCAATTTTTGAGATATATCGTTCGAAAGGTAATTAAAGTTACTACAATACTGTGCAAAAGTTATTCAGGTAAAGTCCTCGGTTATGTGCAAAGGTAATTCAGGTACAGTACCCGGAACAAAGAACAAAATTGATAAGAATATCCAAATAAATGATTTTTTCACTACCGGTATCCGTGTAAGGTTTTTGCGCAATTTCCCCCACTCATAAGCCCGTGTGCAGTTTTTGAGCTATATCGTTCGAAAGGTAATTAAATTTAATACAATCTGTTGCAAAGGTAATTCAGGTACAGTCCCTGGAACTAAAAACAAAATTGATAGGAAGCTCCTGATAAATGATTTTTTCATTATCCGTGTAATGTTTTTGCTCAATTTATCCCACTCATAAGCCCGTGTGCAATTTTTGAGCTATATCTTTCGAAATTTAATTAAAGTTACTATAATCCTGAACAAAAGTAATTCAGGTACAGTCCCCGGAACAAGGAACAAAATTGATAGGAATCTCCTATATAATAAATGATTTTTTTCATTATCCGTGTGAGGTTTTTGCTCAATTTCTCCCTTTCATAAGCCTGTGTGCAGTTTTTGAGCTATATCGTTCAAAAGGTAATTAAATTTACTACAATCCTGGGCAAAAGTAATTCAGGTAAAGTCCCCGGAACAAGGAACAAAATTGATAGTAAGCTCCAAATAAACGATTTTGTTATTATCCATGACAGTTTTAGCTCAATTTTCCCACTCATAAGCCCGTGTGCAATTATTGAGCTATATCGTTCGAAAGGTAATTAAAGTTACTACAATCCTGTGCAAAAGTTATTCAGGTAAAGTCCTCGGAACAAGGAAATAAATTGATACGAAGCTAAATGATTTTTTCACTATCCGTGTAAGGTTTTTGCTCAATTTCTCCCACTCATAAGCCCATGTCCAATTTTGAGCTATATCGGTCTAAAGGTAATTAAGTTTACTACAATCCTGTGCAAAGGTAATTCAGGTACAGTCGCCGGAACAAAGAACAAAATTGATACGAAGCTCCAAACAAATGATTTTGTCACTATCAGTGTAAGATTTTTGCACAATTTCTCCCACTCATAAGCCCGTGTGCAGTTTTTGTGCTATATCGTTCGAAGGGTAATTATATTTAATATAATCCTGTGCAAAGGTAATTCAGGTACAGTCCCCGGAACAAAGAACAAAATTGATAGGAAGCTCCTGATAAATGATTTCTTCACTATATCTGTGTAAAGTTTTTGCTCAATTTCTCCCACTCATAAGCCCGGTGCAATTTTTGAGTTATATTGTTTGAAAGGTAATTAAATTTACTACAATCCTGTGCAAAGGTAATTCAGGTACCATCCCCGGAACAAAGAACAAAACTGATAGAAATCTCCTGATAAATGTTTTTTGTATTATCAATGTAAGGTAATTACACAATTTCTCCCACTCATAAACCCAAGTGCAATTTGTGAGCTATATCATTCGAAAGACAATTAAATTTACTATAATCCTGTGCAAAGATATATTTGGAACAATTTCCCCAACAAGGAACAAAATGCATAGGAATCTCTCATTATATAATACTAGGTATTCCCTGATAAGAAAATTCGGCTATAGTAATTCGGCAGTGCTGCTTACGGGTTTTTTTTTTATTAAAGTTGGAGATTAACTAATAAATATTATTTTTATTATTATCTAGAGAGAAAACTATTCGATCGATTTCGAAAACATTTGCACCAAACACGTCAATTAGGTCTTTATAGATGCACGTAAAAAGGTTTTTAAATTTTTTTTAAAACAACCCGCTTTATGGCCAAAAAACCCCCAAAAATCAGTTATTATTGTTATTATTAGCTGAACTAGAATTTTTATAAAAATTCGGGTTTTTTTATATGGTAAGGCACATTAAAGGCTACAAATAAGCCAAATTTTATCAAAATCGTTAGAGCCGTTTTTTTATTAAAAAATAATAACTGATTTTTGGGGGTTTTTTGGCCAAAAAGGGG
Source organism: Philaenus spumarius (assembly GCA_018207615.1). Classification (NCBI taxonomy): domain Eukaryota; kingdom Metazoa; phylum Arthropoda; class Insecta; order Hemiptera; family Aphrophoridae; genus Philaenus; species Philaenus spumarius. The sequence goes on from JAGFPH010004790.1 coordinate 65,158, forward strand.
GTTATTTTTCAAAAATTTTCAAAACCTTTTTTCGTGCATCTATCCAGGTCTACTGGATATGTCTGGTGCAAATTTGGTTGGAATCGATCGAATAGTTTTCTCTCTAGCTTTGTATACTTTTATTAAAGTAGGCGATGAACTAATAAATATTATTATTATTATCTAGAGAGAAAACTATTCGATCGATTTCGAACAAATTTGTACCAAACACGTCAATTAGGTCTTTATAGATGCACGTAAAAAGGTTTTGAAAAAATTTGAAAAACAACCCTCTTTATGGCCAAAAAACCCCCAAAAATCGGTTATTATTATTATTATTATTATTAGCTAAACGAGAATTTTTAGAAAGATGCGGGTTTTTGTATATGGTAGGGCTCACTAAAAGCTACAAATAAGCCAAATTTTATCAAAATCGTTAGAGCCGTTTTTTTATAAAAAAAAATAACTGATTTTTTGGGGGTTTTTTGGCCAAAAAGGGGGTTGTTTTTCAAAATTGTTCAATATCCTTTTTCGTGCATCTATACAGGCGTACTGGACATGTCTGGTGCAAATTTGGTTGAAATCGATGGAATAGTTTTCTCTCTAGCTTTGTCTACATACAGACATACAGACATACATACAGACATACATATAGACATACAGACAGACATTTTGTAAAAACCACTTTTTTGGACTCAGGGGGTCCCAAAACGGATATTTCCACAAAAATCTCAACATCGATTTTTTTTGCGATCACTATACTTTCTCTATACTATAGTATAGTGAGAAAGTAAAACTGAAATACGAGCATAAGTAACGTCTAAGATCAGAAATAATACAGCGGAGATAAATAAAACATGCTTTACATCAAAGGATATCAAGTTAATTCTTGAGTTAGCTAAATACATCTTCGGAAGGCAAGCTCTGACATACGTCATGGCGGATCAGGGTTCCAAATTAAACGTGTATAATATTTTGTCGAGACGATCTCCCAGGGGATTTCTTCTGTCGTTTAACCTTATATATTGTGGAGTTGTTTGAGTCGAGACGGCTTATGTCACAAGTAAATCCAGCCATGTTTTATCTGCTGGGAGCAATCTAATACAACGTCAAGGGTTTACATTCTATTCTTTACATATTTTGGATTTTCATACAGTAAACGCTTTCCGGAATGTGAGTGTTTATATTCGTTCCCCAATAAGTGTTTTCGTTGTTTGGAAAACGGTGATTATAATGGTGGGCAAGTATATGTTTAATTTTGATTCGAGAGTGCTGATACAACTTTTTTCATTGTACTGTTAATGCTTTTGTAATGTCAGACTAATTATAAACTAGGGGAGCCCCTGCGTGCTTCGCACGCCGACCCTGTTGGGACCTTCTATACACACTATTATGTTATGTTTTCTATATAATAAAGGTGTATGATTAATAATAACATCAAAGCTAAGATGCTAATGTTAAATAAAATTATTTTGTATATTTTATAACTGCAGTTGTAATAAAGGTTAAAAAAACCAGCTAGACTCAGGTATGCACTTGAATGAAAACCTAATCTAAAAGTTAGGAATAAAAATAATTGCTTCAAAGTTAGAAATCAGTTGTTAATGGAAATATCATTGCAAACAGCTGATTACTGTATCAACAATTAACATATTTATTTATTATTTAGTATGGTGCTCTCATTGCTGTAAAATATTTAGTATAGTTTTTGTTATTTTTACGTCTAACAGATGTTTAACTCGTTTAATTTAAGTCTTATTTATTATTAATTGCTACGCACGCAAACCCTGTTGGAACCTTCTATAGACATAATCATGCTATGTTTTCTTAATAATAAAATTGTAGGATTAAGGGTCGGCTCTAGTAAAACAGAAAGCAACCTGCGACTCCCTATAGCGGCGGTAGGTTACGCGGACATTGTTCATCCTAAATCCAATTAAAACCCGCAATTATTCAAATAGCGTTGTTTTGAAAATACCAAACTCTTGGGGACAAAATTCTTCAACAGAATGGCTTGGTAATTTTTCGCTTTAATTAATAGTTACAACGTAAAAAAATATTTAAAATCACCCTATATCGGCGGTAGGTTACACGGACATTGCTCATCCTAAATCCATTTAAAACCCGCAATTGTTCAAATTGCGTTAAAAAAAAAAACCAAACTCTTGGGGACGAAATCTTCATGCGAATGGCTTGGTAGTTTTTCGCTATAATTAATAGTGACAATATAAACAAATATTAAAAATCAATGTTCTAAATTGTTAATAAATATTAAACAAAATGTTTTTCTTAGTCTTGAAAAAGCCATTTCCATGCATAATGGTCAAAGCTATAAAATGACGTATCGTTCATAATTATCCGATAAAAAATAAAAGAAAAATTTGGATTTTAATTTAACATTGGTGTTATGGAGTGTCAGCCAACATGGCCGACAGCTAGAGCCGACTCTTAATAATAACCCCAAAGCTAAGATGGTAAATAATGTTAAAAGTTCAAATCAAATTAATTCGTATATTTTATAACATCAATTATAATAACAATTAAAAGAACCAGCAAGGCTCAGGTCTACACTTTAATAAAACCTAACCTAAAAGTTAGAAATACAAAAATAATTGCTTCAAAGTTTGAAATCATCTGTTAATGGAAATAATGGAGCATACGGCTGTTTTATATGTTATTTTATTCAATTGGTTGCTATGTTAATAAATGCAAATACATGTATTGATTCATCACTCTAGGCCTAAACCTAAGATTTTTATCGACTAAATTAGTAATACATTCAATAAACTTAAAATGTTGGTTCATCCGTCTAGGCCTAACATAAAATTATTGTGTGTGTGTTTAATTTATTTTACCTGTCTTAATGGACATTGCATTAATTACATTAATGGATATTGTAACATACTTACAATATTTTTAGGTTAGGCCTAGACTGAAAATCACTTTCTAGGCCTAACCAAAAATTATTGTATGTTGTATGTTGCCATTAAGGCAGGTAAAATAAATAAAATATATACAAAATAATTTTAGGTAAGTCCTAAACTGATGAACGAACTTTTTATGTTTATTGATTGTATTTCAGCGCTTGACGATAATATCTGAATTACGCCAAACAGAACCAACCGTCTCATAATTTAAATTTATGAACCAAAACATATGTTTCTTGAATGTATTTACATTCATTGCCATTGCAACCAATTTGGTAACGCTTTTATCGTGACTCGTATTTTATAATTTGTCATTGAAATATTAATAACGCTTTTTTTAGTTACATTTCATTTTCTATTTGTTAACTCCTACCGCAACCCGCTTTAAGAAACTTCGTTCCAAAAAATATAAAAACCCTCGTTCCACAACTTCATAGTCAAATTTCGCATGCTGTACTGTGGCTCCTAGTTTCCCACAAATATTTTCATTCAGAATCTAAATTGATAATTTATTCAGTGCCCATTTTTATAGTCTACCATTTATCTCGCTTTTGAGTCGGAAAATCAAGCCGATTTGAAACCTTTGCGTTGAAGCACGTCAACAAACGCCTTCCACTGGCAGAACTCCCGTGCCACTCCCGTGTATGGATTGTGGCCATCGGTTTCAGTTGAGGTAGTATGTCGGTAACAACTTCTCTATTCACGGAAAGAATTCTTAAAAGTGCTTTCTTGAAATGTTCAGCCTAAAGAATGATCGACCGCGTATTAATTACTGTAATGCTATTAAGTTTAATGTAAAATAATAGGGATTACGTATGAATGGATTCTTTTGAGACAGCCTAATCAGCGTCGAAGAAATATTTAATCTTTATTGGCCATTGTGTTTTCATAATTAAAAGCACCCGTCAAAGAAAGAAGAAAACTCCCGTCTTTACATCTACAATTAATGACTGTGACCTCCCTCTTTAATCCTTGCTACTTCTTTCACTGTGATTTTTGCGCAAGAAGAAGAAGAGGAAAAAACCTACTTAATATTTTCCGCCGTTTCCCATCACAAAAGACTCTTAAACCCACCTTCTCAGTTTCCATAATTAGAAGCGTGACTCTATTTTTCATGGCAGATCATATTTTAAAAGCAAAAAAAGCGAAAAAAAGAAGAGCTTAAGAGCTCTATTAAAATACGGCTACAAGGAGGAAACCTTAAAGAGAGAGACGATCTCTTCCCCTCCCATCGAGTGCCCTCCCAGTTTCCACTTTCGTCAAAGAGGATTTATGACAAACCGTTTATAAGTTACGTTTTAATTCTGCATTTTCAATTTCGTTTCAACTCTGTCACAATGTTTAAGGAACTTGTTAGCCGTGTGTAAGGCATTGCTACTGAGTTGATATACGTCCCACGTAGTACGCACTATAAGATTAATTATTATAAATCTAGAGTGCTTCGTCCCTTTCTCGCTTCTCTCACAGATCTCCGTGGTGACTCACGACGAAGCAAATGCAAACAGATTATTGTATACTCTAATATTGTCACGGGAATGACGATTCATTAGGACATAATATTTAATTTTATATAGAAGAGAGGCAGAAGTTATATGTTATTTTTCAAGTTATAAAATAATAGGAACCTTCTATTTATGACGTACTGCGCTGAAACATGATATATTACTAACTTATTTTCCTCCTCGTTGTTTTTTAATTATCTGTATATTATTTTTATTTATTATATATATAAATTTTAGCATCGCTGTCGCAATCTGTATCCGAATATGCATCATCAACCTTAACGTTGTATTCTTCGAAATCGTTCTTCAAAACGGCTAATATAGATTCTTTATGATTCAAACAACCAGACATTTTTTAAAAAACAATAATAAAGCCTACAACAATAAACAAGAACAATAAATAATAAGAAAACAGTGTTGTAAAAAAACGGCACAAAGATAAATAATTGATTTATACACGGGGAAATATACACAAAGGGTAGGGACACGTCAAGTAGACGTTCGAGTACCAGGAAAAATGATCTAAAAATAAACGGTATCAGTTAACTGACACAAACTTTCTCCCAACTTACTGTAGTCAAAATAATATTGTTTTTAAACATTTTATTTTTTACTACTTTTTAGAACAAAACAAAAAAATAATATTCTACCTACGTCAATCGTATAAAAAAGTTATTGTCCCAGGCGGGATTCGATCGCGCGACCTTTGAATTACTGGCCGTCCTCGCTACCGTTGTGCTACCCCGTGCGGCCGTCGCCGTGATGCTAGATTGACAATATAAACTTGTTTATTTTTTAACATTTCCCCATAATTATGAAACGCCGAAGTTTTGATAAAAGCAGGTGGTGTCATTTTGTTTGGCATCTTAAGCACTATAAATACTGAAAATTAGATCAAAATCGTTAGAGCCGTTTTTGAGAAATTTGCATTTTTGTCGTTTTTTATTGGTTTTTAGGGGTAAATTACCCTTAAAAATTAAAAATTCCAAAAAATGAAAAAAACACCTGGAGATATTAGGGTTTAGTACCTACATACTAAATTTCATGAAAATCGGACCAATAGTGTCCCCTCTGGTCGTGTATACATACTGACACACTGACAGACAGACACCACGTTAAAAACACTTTTTTGGGTTCAGGGAACACCAAAACAAAAAATTCCACTAAAAATATTTTTGGGTTCAGGGAGCACCAACACAGATAATTGCACTAAACAATTTTTTGGGGTTCTGGGAGCACCAAAACAGATAATTCAACTGAAAATTCAAATTCGAACATTTTTACGAAAACAATACTTTCTCCATATACTACGTATAGGGTGGAGAAAGTAAAAAAACAATTCACACGCTAAACAACGCACTTCACCAGTTTTTCGGCAACTGATTCATCAAGAAACTGCTAGAAGGGTAATCGACTGGGGTGGAGGGGATGAGGAAAGTTCACGAATGTTTAACTCTCACACGTCAAAATGACGTACGTTACACATCTAGGGTTAAAAACAAATCCAACTATATATAGTGTTTAATAATTGAGTATTAAAGCAGAAAACTCAAATTTAGTGGTCGAATGTAGGGCTATCGGAGTGCCCTATTAATGAAATGTAGCCCTACACTACTAAATGTTTGGTACATACAATGTTTGAAATTGGAAGATGATTTACCTTATTAGAACAAAGAAAACAAATAAGAAATACAAGTAGTTTTGACCTTATGACCTCTTATGGGTAAAAATCTGATGCTCAATAGGAACTCTCTGCGAAAACTTAAATTCACTTTATTCTGATTTCATTTTCACAGACTTTAAATAGTACGTTTGTTAGTTTTCTCCAGTTTTTTAAATTTAAACAATTTAATTTTCACACCAGTTTTAAACAACGAACTTAATAAATGAGGAGAGAGTAAAATATACCTCTGTTTATCTCTTTAAAAAAAAAAATTCTGTCTAATTTTGAGATTTTCCGTACTACAATGAAACTTATTGGTGGTTTTATTCTATTACTTTAAATGAGCAATTCTTGGATCTTTGTGTCTTTGTATCTTTGTATCTGACGCGGGTCTCGAAAACGGCTGTAACGAATTCAAAGAAATTTTGTATTTAGGTGTAGTTTTGATTTTTAAGTACACCCATATATTTATAGTTGTATTTCGTGTAAAAACGCAATTTTTTGAGAAAATCTAATTTAAAAGTTCAAAAATGTTAACATAGGGTCTTATGGGTTGCCATGTTGGTTACAAAATAACAACGAAATAGTAAATAAAGTGATCAAAGTAGCTTTTTATAAACAAGCCATGAGATTGAGTATTATCCAAAATCAGCTGTTCATTTGATAGTGTTTAATTGCTATTAAAAACAAGCTAATTTATACTGTATTAGCACTTTAGAATTATAATAAATTGGGCCAGATTTAACAATTTATTTTGTCAAAAAAAAGGTAAACTTGGCAAAGATGGATAAATTCGAATAGTCAATTTTGTAATATAGGCCTGGCTCATTTCTGAAACATAGTATTGAGGTTATGTTAATCCAGCAATAATTTTTACTACTGTATATTTAGGCCTGGCTTCAAAACTTAAGTTGACAGAAGATAGTACAACTAGGCCTAAAATCGTAATGAAAGCCTCTCACGTTTCTAAAGCATGTATTTGAGGTTATAATTAATCTTGTAATTACTGTTAATATATTTAAACCTGGTTTCATAATTTTACAAACCTATGTACTACGAGCCAAAGATTAACGAGATCCTTTAGCGAATTTTCCAACAGCGAGCGAAGCGAAGCTGCCATCTGAGGCCGAAGGCAGAGCCCCTAGTTTGAAAACTATAAATACATAAGATTATTCTACATATTTCATTTTTTTACACGACCTTATATCCAGTCCGGTACTCTCAAGATCGATCTAAACATAAAATACCATAAAAGTACTCGGTTCAAATTAGGGGTTCCAATCCCGGACCACTTTCTCAATCCCGAGGTGTCGTGATTGCCTGGGGTCAATCTCATGATCCCGAGATTCAGATTTATTCTTTTTTCTCTGATAACCTTACGAAAATTAGGTTTTGTAGTAATTAAACTCCTTTAAATGTGTTTTCATGAATATTAAACCCTGCATAAAATTAATACATTTAGCCTATATACATAATGTATTCGCGTTTTTATAGCGCATATTTGTATCTTTTCACTTTTGCTTTGCATGATATTTAAACTGTATATTAGATTTAAATTTTTCTAGTATGTCAAAGACGTCAACGTTTTGCCAACGGGGCTGGGAAATAGGAACAACAACATATTAAATTGGTATTTATTTATGGGACAAACTTTGGTAATATACATTTTAAATGCTGAACGAACGCAAGGGGTAAAAAAGCTACTATATACTAAGTGAAAGTGAAGTAAACACTGTAAAACTTCGTAAAAAACTTCAGAAAAACATTTAAAAGTACACACATTTTTTAACTTAGACTAATGAAAAAAAAAACGTTTAAACTAAATACCTAATGTAATTTTAATTTATCATATAATACAAAAACGCTCAAACGAAATAATACTCTAATAATATGAAACATTACAGTATTGTGAAATGTACTTCATACTATTTTAATGGCATTTAGCAAATTTACAATTTCACTGCAATTTACTGCATTTCATGTACTCAAACTGTAATATAAAAAGTTAAAATTTTTACATACTTCTACTCTATCAACTCAAATGTATGATTAATAAAAAGTATCATTCGCATTCATTTTTATGTCTCCAGTTGCAATAGTTTAACAACTAAGTAATGTATATCTACAATATTAATATATATAATAAATATATATACCTTTTTTTCCGTCTTGCAACTTATTTTCTGTAGTGTAAAACTACGCGTGTTTCAGGAACACGTTCCCATCTTCAGGTTTTATACAATTTAAATAAATTTTACTCACATGTGAGCACGTCATAATTCAACAAACACACACATGCATACATTCCAAACACGAATTATTGCACAAATAAAATTAAAAACAAAAAACAGAGTTTAAACATTTTTAAAACAGTTGGCTTTAGGTCATGCTACCGTTGCACCGGTCACTGGTCGACTGAGTTTGACATCATCAGTTCTAAGTTTTAACATAAATGATCGTAATTTATTTTCTTTTAACTAATTAAAGTTATATTGGATTACAATAATTTTACTTTCGCACTATACGAATACTATAGTATAGAGAAAGCATAGTGATCGCAAAAAAAATCGATTTTGATATTTTTGTGGAAATATCCGTTTCGGGACACCCTGAGTCCAAAAAAATGGTTTTTACAACATGTCTGTCTGTATGTGTGTCTGTGTGTCTGTATGTATACAAAGCTAGAGCGAAAACTATTCGATCGATTTCAAACAAATTTGCACCAGACATGTCAAGCAGGCCTGTATAGATGCACGAAAAACGGTTTAATTTTTTTTTAAAAACAACCCCAAAAAATTAGTTGTAATTTTTTTATAAAAAAACGGCTCTAACGGTTTTTTATTAAATTCGGCTTATATGTAGCCCTTAATGTACCCTACCATATTCAGAAAACCGTATCTTTCTAAACATTCTTGTTTAGCTAATAATAATAATAATAACTGATTTTTGGGGTTTTTTTTACCAAAAAGGGGGTTGTTTTTAAAAAATTTCAAAACGTTTTTTCGTGCATCTTTACAACTACAATTATGAAGGCACAGTGAATCTGTTTAATAATTTAAATATGTTTGTGAGAAAGTATGTGCAAGTTCCTGGTACCGTTTATTGTAATAAAAATAGTTACTGTACATTATATATCATACAAACAGGTTAATTTTGCCCCATTTTGCTGTACTATTTAAAAAAATATTAATTATTCTTCTTTTACGATTCAGAATTAAATAAGCTTTCAAACGATATGCCACACACCTGTATTTGGTTGAACCACTCGAAATCAATTTTGAAAAAATCAAAATGGCTGTAGCTCAAAATTTTTAAATACTCCCAAATATCGTTGGTTGGCATATCGTTTGAAAGCTTATTTAATTCTAAATCCTAAAAGAATAATAATTAGTATTTAAAAAAACAAAAAATAGTACAGCAAAATGGTTCAAAACCGGAAAAAATCGTTGTTTTTGGCCGCCATTTTTAATCGGTTAAAGATATGGATGTGCATATTTCACTGTTGGTTTTCTCTTGAAATTCTACATCGAAATGATGTACAACATGACCACCTTCCCATTTAAAACAATAAAGTTCATTCCAAGATGGCGGACAAAAATTTCAAACTCGCCAAAAAGTGCTTTTCTTATGGTTGTGAATAACTGCTTTTATTTATATCTCATAAGACTCGTACATTTGGAGATATTAAGCTGTCTCCAGACTTTTAGTTCACCCTGTATCTTCAAGCCGTTTTAGTACTTCTATTTCGTTCTATTCAATTTCCAGCAGCTGTAGAACATAGTACAGAAGGCGATCAAACACATGAAGTACGAATCTTTAAAAAATAAAAATTCATTTCATCATCAACGGCATTAATTTACTATTACCGCTGTTGTCAAAAATCGTGATTGTACAATTTTAACAGCTGTTAAAAATGGTGGAATACGAGAAACACAGAAAGATATTTATTTTGACCTTTGCTACGACATAATTACTTTTCTCTCGCTAGTCTTGGAAGAAAACTTCCACAGTGCGGCCTACATCTAAATTAGAAAAATTATTCACGAAGTATCCTACATAAGCCGGCAATATTCTTGGAGGACTCGATATTCTTAATATTTGATCTTTAATGGAAATTGGGGTTAAGAAAGAGTGGAGTTTACTTAAAATATGCATTAGAATAAAAAGCAGCAATTAGGAAATTAAGCCAGCAAACGGTTCGGACCATAAATGAGGGCGCGATTTCTAATCCCCACTGTTAAAAACGAGATTACTATAGTATCGAAGAAGGAAGAGCGAAGTATCGAGGGGTGGCTGTTGATATGCAAGCAAGGATTAAACACTGGAGAGCACTCTTTTACAAGTGTATTGAGGAGGCATCGTCGCAGTTTATCCTTACCTCGGTCACACTATTTGTTTTAATTCATTTTGTTAAACGAATATTCTTCATTTCATTTCATTTTTCATTTTATTTACTAAGCTGTTGACAAAATTTCAATTGTATAGCCATGGTCAAAGTATTTAAAAAACGTACATTAAAATTTGAATAATAAAAATCACCATACATCTAATTACACAAAATTACTCAAAAATCACTCATAAAAGGTAAATCATAATGGTAGATAGTAATAAAACTGAGAACTTATGTTAACAATAGCTTATATGGATAGAACAAAACACGTATGCCAGTCAGCTATACACAAAATGTCAGAGACACAACAACAATAATTAAAGAAACAAAACGAGCAATAAATAGAATCCACAATACAATAAAATACACTGGCAATACCCCAACAATTCAAAACAACCAATAAGGATCTGGGCACAGCTTTCCCAGACTCATTCCTCTATTGCATAAACTCACCCACGGAGTAATAGCCACCTCTCACCAACAAATCCTTCAGATGTTTTTTAAAAGTTAAGTTGTTTTTTATTTTCTTAATAGACTCTGGGAGCCTGTTAAATAAAGCTGTTCCAGCTTGAGCAGGTAGTTTTTTATGAAGATTTCGTCTGTGTTTTACCAATTTTAAGTCACTCCCCTTTCTGGTGAAATAAGTGTGGTAGTCGCTATTTTGTGCTGTACAGCACTTAAACCGACAAAACAGTATTACCTCCTTTATATAAATACAGGGAAGTGTTAAGCAGTTTTCTGCTTTAAATACATCCCTGCATGACTGGCCATTTTTCAAATTTCAAATTACCCGTATGGCTCTTTTCTGCATGACAAATAGACTTTGCAATTTGGTTGAATGTCCCCATAATATAACCCCATAATTTAAATGAGAATATATTAGGCCATAATATACAGTTTTAAGAATATGCTTGCTGCAGCCTTGTTTAGCTGCATCGAATAACAAAAATACCAGAAGCTATTTTTCCGCAAATGGTATCAATGTGGTCCGACCATGTCAGTCATTTGTCTATATTTAGACCTAAAAACTTAACAGACCTGACCTCTTCTAGTTGCTCTTCACCCAGAAAAATGTTAGCACCTGAAGATCTAGCCTCTTCAGTGAGACCAAAGTGGATGAAATTGGTCTTTTTGGAGTTAATTTGTAAATTCCCATCATTAAAGAACTGACAAGCTACACTAATTTGCTCAAAACATCTAAATTCTATTTCATCTAAACTTTTACCACTGAAGGTGAGAGTTATATCATCTGCGTATTGAATCACATTGTCAATAATAACAGATGTTGACAAATCATTAATATACAATAAAAATAAAACCGGGCCAAGAATTTATCCCTGGGGGACCCCATATTTGAGCTCTACCTTGTTGGACTGCTCACCAGCAATCACCACTTGCTGTGTTCTTTCCGTCATATATGATTTAATCCACCGTGAGCTTATAATCCACCGTCAGTTATGATTTTAAGTGGGCTTATAGTGAGTTACGTATAATAACATTATGTTTTCGTTTCTTATGTGTTCATGTGTTTCTCAATGTGTGTTTCTCAATAACCAACTCACTTCTCAGATGATAGCTTTTCTATAAATACGGTATTTGATGACGTGAGTATAATTATTATAATGTAGAGATCAACAAACTGAACGAAATTAAGTGAAAATAATTCAATTATGCAGCTGAACCATTTTCGTCAGTTGAGCGAATTTCCAAAATTGAGTTTATGTAATTTAGTGTTACTCCGAATATTTCAAAAATTGGTCTACTCACAAACGCGCCAAAAAGCTGCCCGTGTGTACGAAATAATTACGTACAATTTGATTTGTTTGCAGCTTATTTTCCAGCCCAAGCTCACGCGCTGATTCGTTCCGCTCGCAGCTGTAAAACTCGTTTGCGAGTTTGGAAACTGACCTTGCAGCTTCGGACCAACAGCAGCCCCCACGTATATTTCAACCGGGAACTTTTATTGTATTTTACTTTTTGTTAGATTTTGGGGAACCAGATGTGCTATAAAGTCCTACAAAAAATATGCAGAATAATCCCTTATATTATTTATCTACATTATAATAATAAGCGAAATACCACTCACTCACTCACTCACTGACTCACTCATCACGATTTCTCAAAAACTACCGAACGGATTGAAATGAAATTTAGTATGTAGTAGCTTCCTCTAGGGCCATAGGTGCTCACTAAGAAAGGGTTTGAACAAATTCAAAATTTTAGGGGGGGTTTGGGGGGATCAAAGTTATTAAAATAACGATTTCTTCAAAACTACGGAACGGATTAGAATGAAATTTGGTATGTAGCTTCCTCTAGGGCCATAGGTGCTCGCTAAGAAAGGGTTAAAAAAAATTCGAAATTTCAGGGGGGGTTGGCTGGATCAAATTATTAAATCACGATTTCTTCAAAACTACCGAACGGATTGGAATGCAATTTGGTATATAGCTTCCTCTAGGAATACATACATACATATATAGGGTGCCTCAAAAGTCTGTGTACGGCGTTATATTTGTGTAACCATTGCAGATTACGCAACAAAACTTGGAACATAATTTCTCTAAAAAAAAACTTTTGATGCAATTATAATTCTTTGTCACCTTAAGGGGACGGCCCGTATTGAGTCGGAAAATTTTTAAAATAGGAGCATAGGTCGAGTTGTACATCAAATTAAAGGTCTGTCTTAGGATAACACAATGCCGCAAATCAGACATCTAAAGGTTCACCCTACACAAAATGGCGGCCGTTTAAAGCTACAATATTGGGAATTTTTTAAATGGTTTAGTTTTACTTACTGACTACAGACAATGTTTTAAAATCAAAACTCCTACAATCCACACTAGAAATACCTGCTGAGATGCTACAGAGCGTTATGAATGGCCACTGCACCCGCCTAGCTCACTGCCAAACTGCAGAAGGAAAACAGTTTGAGCATTATTGTAAAAAAGGTAAGCTGTTATATAAGTTTATTAGTAATTGTTATTTTTTAACATGTAGTAAACATTTATAATTTGAAATAAAATTGTCCCTCATCTTCCTCGTAACCGTCCCTACTGAAGGTGATAAGTCACTCACTATCCACAAAAACTGTTCCCTTCTTCTGCAGTCCAAACGGAATTTCATTGACTCTGATCAGTGCTCTTACCAACTACAAAGAAGGCTCCATCGTACTACTTTTTTTTATGTGGAATCCATTTATGAACACCTCTCTCCAGAGGAGGTACTGTGGAACTCGGTCTGAAAGGACAATACTCACTAAACCACCTCCCCCTCCCCAAACAGCTCACTGGGGAGAGCTTAGCAGCGTCTAGGGCCTCATTAATGACTGCAAGAATCAATATAAATCTAACTCAAACAAACAAAAATATTAGCGGCATGCAATGAAGAAATCACTACTCGAGACCTGCCAGCAACAAAACACAGAGACCCATGTCTAAACCTGACTGGCTTACTGGGGGTCCCGGCGCTCCGATAAAGGCACGATCTGAAGTACGAAGAGAAGAAGTCGGGCTGAAAGAGGATAATGAGTTGTTATCTCTGGATGGAGTCACTATACACCAAGACCTGGGCCTAGCACTGGCCGTAACAGCACTGATGAAAATTCTGGCGCTTCGATGAAGTCGTTTGCTGAAACAGAAGAGGAGTGAAGAAAATCGTTTCCCGAGACCAGACCGTCAACAAAACAGAAAAACCAATGACTAAACATGGCTGGCATACTGGGGAATCTAGGAATTTTATTTTTTACAAAAAGTTGACTCCTTACATCTTAGAAAATTTTGTGCAAAATCAAATTTACAAAATCGATTTGGAAGCAATTCTTTAGGTCCAATTAAAAAAAAACACAAAATGTTCAGAATAAAACGTGCTTCTAGTTTATGGATGTTTTTTATAACATACTCGTCCGACTTGGAAAACTAACGTGTTCGCTAAATTTTAACCAAAACGGACGTAAATTCATTAAATTACAAATTTTAATGACACCCCAAAACGTGTTCTGGTGCTCATTAACTACTCCAGACGTTAGGTCGCATCATAAGAGTTACTGCTAAAACTAATCTTTGCTGTCGAAATACGCTCATAACGCGTTCAATGGTGATGATTGAATTTCAATAATTATCTTGTGTGAGAACGTGTGATGGAGTATATTTCTACACTACTGCAGAGAAACAAAGTTCGATCACGCAGCTGAACCGCTGACGTAAGTTTAGCGAATTGAATGTATATGTTTCAATCAACAACGTGTGAAATCGGTCTACTCACGAAGGCGCTGAATAGGCTGTCTTGTGTACGAAATATATTAGTAGAATTTTATTGCACCTAAACCTCCAGCTTTGACTCACTTGCTGCTTCGTTCCAATCGCAACTGAAATACTCGCTTTGCGAGTTTCCACCTCGACCTTGGGCTTCGGGTTATAGACTGCTTCGATTCGTTCGCAGCGTAGTTACTCGGCCGTCGACCTGGTATCAGAAGATGTCCCATGGTAAAATCCAACACGTGAATTTGAACCGGGTAATTTTATGGTATTTTACGTTTCGATCGATTTTGGGGGAACCAAGCGAGCTACAATGTTGTGTAAAAAAAACAAAACGTGTAGAATAATATCATATTTTTTTTAGATAAAACCTAAGATTTTATGAAAAATCTCCGAAAACAGTTACTTCTGGTCATAAACTTTCTTCCGGCTGTTGGATTTGTTGGCTATCGGAACCGTCCTAGCGACTTAGACAACCAACGTGTGTACCAAATTGTCCTAAATTGGACTAAATTAAAATGCGACCATTAGAGTGCGAACACTTACATATATATACATACTAGAAAGCCCCTTGAAAAATCACATGCTGATTAATTAGATAGGCCTACACATCGGAAATACATTATTTTAAAAACAAACTATTTATAAACAACATTAAGGCCTACTTATCTAGGCCTACCTAACTATGCTGACGGGAATTTTTAACACGGTAAATGTGTAAAATAATAAGAATTATAAAACTGAAGGCCTATTTGTGAAACATTTTTATTTACGTAAGTTATTATACAGGGTGTATCAGGAAGAAACGGAAAGAATTGCAGGACGTGTTCTACTGGTGAAAATAATGAAAAAAGTTCCTATAAACATAGGTCCGAAAACGCTTCGTTTTCCAGATATCCGCCATTTTGCTTTTTGTACAAAATAATTCATATCTAGAGAACGGTTTGACTGATTGAGTTTAAACTTGGCATGAAGTTTAAGCTGTCAATGATATACGTCAAGAAAAATGAACAATTAAATCCAATCAGGCGTTTCAAAATGGCGGCTGTTTGAAAATTACAAACCTAAATTACTCTAAAACCGTACATTTTAACGAAAAATTTCAAGACCCCTTTTTTGTAGCCCTTTTGATTCCCTATCGGATGGTGTAACTGTCAAAACAATCGGATGAAGGATAACAGTTAAGTTATGTGTACTAATTGGTTTGTTCAACTCGGCATCCTATACAAACACAGTAAATACTACAATATTGTATGGACATTTGTTGTCATTACCTTTTAACTTAGCTATTATCCTTCATCCGATTGTTTTGACAGTTACACCATCCGATAGGGAATCAAAAGGGCTACAAAAAAGGTGTCTTGACATTTTTCGTTAAAATGTACGGTTTTAGAGTAATTTAGGTTTGTAATTTTCAAACAGCCGCCATTTTGAAACGCACTTCATGCCAAGTTTGAACTCAATCAGTCAAACCGTTCTCTAGATATGAATTATTTTGTACAAAAAACAAAATGGCGGATATATGGAAAACGAAGCGTTTTCGGACCTATGTTTATAGGAACTTTTTTCATTATTTTCACCAGTAGAACACGTCCTGCAATTCTTTCCGTTTCTTCCTGATACACCCTGTATATTCAAAAAAGGATACAAATATATATTTGAATTGCTTTTTATTTCATAATGATAGATCAAATGATTTAGAAGTTATTAATATTATAGTGAAGAAATTAAAAATCGAATATCTTTATATGTTATACGAAGATATACGAATGTTTCGGAAGTTAAACGAATAGGTATCTTTTCTTTAAATTTGTATAAACAAATATATTGATGATAGAAGGTTGTATTTATATACAGTTTATAACCTAAAAGGAAATATTATAGTGTATATTATAGCATACATTATTTCTATAACTCAAATTTAAAAAAGAATCAACTTCACAAGAAATTGTAACGATTGAAGTTGTAAACATAACCCCAAACTATAATCTACACTGGGTTTGTTTAAGTATTACAGATGATGGGTGAAATCAGCTGTTATATTATATGTTACTCACGTACGTACGTACACTCGCTTTTATAGGAGTTGATACAAATATATGTATATATATAACATTTTTAATGACAAACCAAAACGTGTTATTGGGTCCATGATCGGTGCTCATTTATTTACTACTCCCAATCTTAGGTCACATAGGAAGGCTTACTACAATAGCTTATATTTAGTTCGCAAAAAAAAACTGCCATACATTGTTTTGCGGCTAAAAGAATAATTTTCCGCGCATGTTTTTTATTTTTGTACCTTTCTCCGTAATAATCACTAACATTTTAAAGCGGACGCACATTTGTTATAGTTTAGTAAACAATAAGTGTTACTATTTACAATTTTTGACTTGCAAGACCCCCAACCGAATAACGGTAACATTCATTCATACCCCTAAAAGGTGCAACATTTGCCCGATTCTCCTGAAAAGTTTGGAGTTAATACGTGTAACAGGTTTAAACTTACCTAGGGGTGCGGGACTTTTTCATCACTCTGTATAATGTTTGGAAACAAAAGAAACATGAACTTTAATTATTATTTCTCTTTTAGTAAAAATAAAAACACAATAAGAGTGAACCGCAAAAGTAAATTGCAATTTATTTCTGTTATTACACAAATTTCTTGTTTAAAATTTTTTTCATATTTTTTTATCAGTTCATTGAATATACAGGATGTCCCCGAACTCTCTGGACCCCTTTTGTGGATATGTTCCAGGGATCCAGACAAAGATATTTCACATTATAAACATGGGTCTACGGTACTTATTTTTTCGTCTGTCTGTCTGTATGTGTTTTTTTACAAAATACTTAATATTTTTGGAAGTAGAAAAGATATTGAGCTCAAACTTTGTATACCTATTTGTTGCGTAACCTTTTATCACTGTACGAAAAATTAGAACATTATTTTAAATATTTTCAAAATGGCGGCCATTTATAATTTTTAATGTCAAATATCTCAAAAACCGCTAGCTTTACAAAAAAAATTACAAGAGACAAAAAAGTTTACTTTTTTAATGGCAAACACAATGGTTTTTTTATTTTGTCGTTAGCTCAAAGGATAACAGAGATATTGACAAAAAAAAAGGAAAAATGTATTTCTTGGTAGTTGTCAACAATATCCAGAATTACTCTAGAAACAAAATATGTTATAGTTATTATGAGCTAAACTAATAAGTTATTTGCGTAATGTTTCGAGCACTTTCTGAGCTGATTCCACTAGCGAAAAAAAAATAAAACCGTTCATATATTCGTAGGTATGGAAATGCTTCGTTAGAGAGAGCTGGCGAAAGATTTCACCCATGTTTCAGATTACTCACAGAAACGAATCCCTATTGAAATATGTAGGGCGTTAATTAAGGAGTACAATTTAATTTAATTTACCTAAAATGAGCAGATAAATTTAATAAAATAGGTCCCAGCTAAAACTATGTCAGCTAGAGCCTTACAGTTTTCAGGGTCTCTCCATACCATTATGAGGAAGTGTTCTAAGAAAGGATTTTGCTAAATATTGATTTTAAAAGTTGAAAACGTTTAAAATACGGGGATTCACTCTCTCCTCTATAACAGATCAAATAGCTGATTTGAATCAAAAGCTTAGTAATAAAATAGTATATAATAATAATTTGTTTGCATTTGCTTCGCCGCGGGGGTTGTAAAATTAGTAGAAATTTAATTATAGGTTTTAATTTTTAAACATTTTTGATATATTGCAATAGAGGGTTTTTTTTAAATAATATTTATTACATTTTTTTAAACTATTTTACTTTATGTTATTTACATTAACGCCGACGTAGAGTGCAATAGTAAAGAAAACTATATACCAATAACTGGATTTGAACTGATGCAGATATGATCGAGGAGTTCGTTGACGACTACTTTGCTGAGTCACCGGAGGCTGATGAAGTCATCGAACCTTTCACTCTCTAGGAGGTGCGGTCCGCTGTCTCTACGGTCAAACCGAGGAAATCCTGGCTGAATCGGATTGGCGGCAGAGCCTTGCTTGCTGCGCCCCCTCAGTTAGTGGAGGTCTTACTAACTTTGTTTAGTTCTGTTCTCAGGTTGCGCCACTTCCCCTCTCAGTGGAAGACTGCAAAGATCATCCTCATCCCGAAGATGGGGAAGACCATATCTTTCCGCAAAATTATCGCCCGATATCTCTGCTGCCGACCATTGGGGAAGACCATATCTTTCCGCAAAATTATCGCCCGATATCTCTGCTGCCGACCATTTCAAAAATATTCGAGCGACGTTTTCTTTCCAGGTTGCAACCCTATCTAGAGGACTACATCAGACCAGAGCAGTTCGGCTTCCGACGTGGTCACTCCACTACGCTCCAACTCGTTTGAGTTAAGTTCTTGTCCTCTATTGCAGTGTTGCTAGATGTCAGCAAGGCGTTCGACAAGGTATGGCACGAAGGCCTCCTCTACAAGTTGAGCGAGTCTCCTGTACCGGTGGCTGCTGTACACTTGATCCGCTCTTACCTCTCAGGCAGATCCTTCAAGACCTTCGTAGACGGCGAACTCTCCACTCTGCGGTCGATACTTGCTGGTGTTCCCCAAGGCAGTGTCCTGGGACAAGTACTGTATCTGGTTTACACTAACGACTTTCCAAGTATTCCAGGTGTTGCACTCTCGCTGTAAGCTGATGATGCGTTTCTACACTGTAGTAGCGCAAATCCGGCTTACGCAACAAAGACCATGCAGAAACAAACGAACGCGCTGTCTCCGTGGCTGCAGAAATGGCGCATTAAGATAAATGCGTATAAATCTGATTCCATCTGTTTCAGGAAAAAGCGTAGAATGACACGCAGAGTCCCTCGTGCCGTGGAACTTGACTGGGTTGCTATCACTTGGAAGCCTACTGTCAAGTACCTCGCCATAACGCTAGACAGTCGACTCAACTTCAGGCGACACGTTCAGGGTTTTCTCTCACCCTTTTTAGCAAGGCGTAGCCCCTTGCCAGTAAAAGCTAAATTAACGATTTTTCTGTTGATAGTGCATTCAATGTTGATGTACGAGTCTACCGCTTGGTGGGCGCTTGCCAGCAAATCCAAGAAAAAAAATTGGAGATTCTTCAGACAGCTGCCCTTCGCAAACTCACGCATCAGCCATGGTACGTGAGGAACTCCACCATTCTATGGTTAGCCTACAATTTTTTGCTTTAAGATGAGCTACCAAACTGTTTCAGGATGCACGCAACTCAGGCTATCCTCATATAGCCGAGATCTGCAGCAGACTCGACATCCCGGAAGATGGTAGGCCTCGGCCTGCCGCTATCCTGGACGACCCTCCATAGGTTCCATCACGCTTCGACTCCATCAAGATTGACACTAACCTGTTTGCCTCTATTTTTATTTAATTGAGGTGAGTTCCAGATTGCTACTTGCAGACATTAGGGAATGGTCCCTAGATGCTGCTGACGCTTCCCCCCAGTGATGCATGTGGCGTGTCTTTATCTGTTTCACATGGTACTGGAGTGTTGTAACGTACCATCTCAGGAGAGGTCGGCGTATCACTTTTGTGCCTGTGTTCGGTTCAGAGTAACTTTCACTTAGGGGGGGGGGGGGGTGTTTTAGTGGGGGGTGGGGCCAGGAGGGTCGAGTCCCACCGTACCCTCCCCGATGAGAGGTCTGCGTAAGTGCATTCCCCCCCCCCCCCCCCCCCAAAAAAAAGAACTGAGATCCCTAACACATGAAGTCACCGTCTTCCTACTGAGCTACCGTCGCTCCCAAAAACAAATAAAAATGAACAAATAATTAATCTAACCCTTACGTAACATCGAAATAGCTAATGAGGTTTATAAGAATCAATATTTAAACTATAAATGTTTAGTGAAAATTAATGTAGACTATTTTGAATGATTTATTATGTACTGTACTTTCTCATAGAGCCAGTAGTGCCCGCATATAGTTATACAAAATGTCACAGAAAACCTTTGCGGGCTAAACAGGATCGTGTTGTATACATTGAAATACATGAAAAATGTACAGTAACTCTATTTAGGCTTAGCTTAGCTGCAATCCACCATTTCGCTTTGTTTACGAAAACTCACTGTAACTCCAGAACTAGATAAAATATTCAGTCCAAATTTGATACAAACATTTTCGATGATGCGATTTACAAGTGGACCAAACGCCAACAATTTATTTTAATAATTTTCAAAATGGTGGCTGTTACAAGTTTTTAAAGTGGATATCTTGTAAACCTTTAACGTAACAAAAAATGTACAGGAGACAAGAGATGTTTATTTTTTAACGACAGACAAAATTGTTTTTTTTTCATTTCTGCAGGTCAAAAGATAACCGATTTATTGTAAAAAAAAAAAAAACTGAAAACATAATTTCTTCGTAATTGTCTAAAACAATTAGAATT
>JAGFPH010004790.1:91281-111462 GCA_018207615.1 Philaenus spumarius
TTTACCTTCTTTAGTACGTCAATCTAATCCTTTGTTTAATTTGTTCTTCTCCTACGACCGCGGTTTCGGGCATTCGCCCATCTTCAGGTACTTATACAATGACACAATAGCACTACCACATAAATACACATACAAATTTTTACTCCGTATTGGAGATCGTTAAAAGTTAAAAGTTTAAGTATTTTTCCTTATAGCGATGCTCACGCTAGGCCTGGGTGTGACCAGCTATAAGGAAAAATACTTAAACTTTTAACTTTTAACGATCTCCAATACGGAGTAAAAATTTGTATGTGTATTTATGTGTTAGTGCTATTGTGTCATTGTAGAAGTACCTGAAGATGGGCGAATGCCCGAAACCGGGGTCGTAGGAGAAGAACAAATTAAACAAAGGATTACATTGACGTACTAAAGAAGGTAAAAAATAATTACTTAGTTAATTAATACACTAATCCATAGGCTACAGCATGGAATGTAAATTTAAAGACAAATCCAATGGTGTTTCAATTTAATCATTCAGTCAAGGGTGACCGAGAAAACACATTAATTCCAGCTGAAAGTAGTTTTCTGTAATTACTGCATTCTCGGAAAGTGCTTATTTAAACTACTTTCAGCCAGAATTATTGTATTTTCTCAGTTATCCTTAACTGATTGATAAAAAGTAATCCACCATAGGATTTTTCTTTAAATTGTCTAAACGAAGTTCCTTAACGACAAAAGTGTTATTAATTGGTTGCTATGGCAATGACAAATATAAAATACGATTAACGAAAAAAATCGTTACCAAATTGATTGCTGTGGCAAAGAATGTAAATGCATTAAAGAAGCGTGTGTTTTGGTTCATGAATCTTATCTTCTAAAGCGAGAGATAATTGTCTGTCTGCTAAATGGATCTGGAATCTCCGTCTAAGGATTTTTGATTTTTTGATTTTATATGGGGCTTTTGGCCACGAGAAATCGATTGAAAATGGTCACCAGTCTGGGAAAATTCGTTTTCTACGTCTTTTTATTAAATTAAAAAGTGAAATTTGGCCATTTTAAACAATACAAAGCACAGCTGATGCAAATGTTTTCAATGTCATTACAATAATCATCTGTTTTCTTTTAAACTGTATTTTATTAGAGGTAAGCCTAATGTTGTATCTATTTATAGTTACCATGGCAACGAATACTTCTGCTAAATAAACATACCCTTTATTTAGTTGTTTAATGTTATAGGCCTAACCTAAACGATGTTCACGGAAATTTGCAATAATAGTTATTGACGTGAGCGAACTAGGCCCTGCTTATAATCGAGCTTTAGCTCGGTCTCCTGGTACTTTAAGTTAAGAGACGATCGGTTCCGTCCGGCGTAGTGCAGATATTATCCTCAAGCGCTGAAATGAAAAATGAACTAGCAAACAATACAATATAAACACGTGTCCTGTATTGCTTAGATTACGAGTTGTCTGTCTGTTTGTGTGATTTGGTAAAATAATTATTTTATGAACGGTTTAACATAAATTCATGAAACGCAGCATGAAAGTTTATCACATTTGTTTATTCAAATTTTATGTTGCTCAAGTTATCCGTTTCAAGATGGCTGCGGTTAAAACATTTCGAAGTTAAGTATAAAAAAAAGTAAATGTGTGCGGTCGTGGGACCCCCATCAGGAAAACGAAGTTCATCAATCCTTTTCTTCAATTCTTTTATTATCTTTTTTACACACATAGTTTTATTCTTTCAATTGCCGTTTATTAGCGAATTTCCATAGGAAAAGTGAGCTATTTCAGTGGCCCTTATGGTGAGACCCAAGGTCAGGAGTAGCAAATGAGCACCGATCATGGTCCCCAGAACACGTTTTGGGGAGTCATTAAAATTCATATATATATATATATATATATATATGTGTGTTTTTGCACTCTAGCGGCCGCATTTTAAGTCCGATTTGGTACACGTGTTGGTTGTCTATGTCGCTCGAACGAGTTCGTTAGCAAAAAAAATCCAACCACCGGTAGTACGTCTTTTGACCGGAAGTCACGATTTTTTGAGATTTTAACTACGATAGTGAAATTGTTTTAGAGTTTTTTCTAGAAATATAAATGTAACATGTTATTCTGCACATTTTGATTTCTTACGCGACCTGTTAGCTCGCTTGGTTCCCCCAAAAACGACCAAAACGTAAAATACCATAAAAGTACCCGGTTCAAAGCCAAGTGGTGCAAACTCGCGAGGCCACTAGGAAGAAACAAATTCTACTAATATATTGCGTACACACAGACAGCTGTTCAACGCCTTCGTGAGCGTTCCCAAATTGTTGGTTGAAACCCTAAAACATAGGCATATAAACTTAATTTTGGAAATTTGCTCAACTCACGTCAGCGGTCCAGCTGCGTGGTCGATTTATTATTTTTTATACAAATATTTACTGTTTCCATAAGTTTAATGTTATTATAATAAAGGTGTAGAATTAATTATAACATCAAACCTAAGATGGTAAACACACTTAAATGTCCATTCATTGTAAATACATTCAAAAAGCATAAAATGTTGGTTCATCAGTCTAGGCATAACCTAAAATTATTGTGTTACTAGGCCTGACATAAAATTATGGTATGTATGTTGCCGTTAATTCAGGTGAAATAAATTAAATATTCATTACACATACAATAATTTTAGGTTAGGCCTAGACTGTTGAACGAACATTTTATTGAATGTATTTCGGCTCTTGACGATAATATTTTAACTACGCCGGATGGAACCGATCGTCTTTTCATTTAAATTGATAAACCAAAACACATGTTTCTTGAATGTTTTTACATTCATTGCCATTTCAACCAATTTGATAACGCTTTTTCGTTACTCGTATTTTATATTTGTCATTGCCATAGCAACCAATTAATACCACTGTTTTTCGTTACGCGTTACATTTTGTATTTGTTAACTCTTACCGCAACCCGCGTTAAGGAACTTCGTATATATACACAATAGAAATACTGAAAACTAATTTAACATTATCCTTCAAAGAAAATTCAAAGCAACAAACTCGTACAAAAACAAACACACCCCCACATACGTTCAGACACGATAGTCCCAAAACATCGACCATATGTTAAGTTGGAATATTTCAAATGCGCGTTGTATCGCCTAAAACATTTGACCGCCGCCTCAAAAAGGTTTTAGCATTTGACAATTTCTTATATGCGGTTCAATAGAATTGCATTTATGAAAGCATTTAGTATTTTTATAAACACATTGTAAACATTTATATGTCAGAGAGGTATAACTGATTACTCAGTATTTTAAATTAAAGATTATAAACTTAGTTTTGTCAGTATTAAGCATCGTGTAATGTTTAGAATGGGAGAGATATTCGACAGTTCCGCGAGTTATTCCACTCCCCGTCCTCATTAGCCTAACTGAAAAAAGACGTATGGAAACCGCATGGAAAAAATCGTAAAACTGCATAAAACAGCCAATTTGGATTTTAGTATTTCTCCACTTTTAAAAAGACTTTATACGTTGAGAACATTCTCTGGTCGACTATTTTGTTGATAGTTACGTACGTATTGTTGCCTACTGGAAATATGCAGGCGTAACTGTTTCACTTGCATTGCCAATGCCAAAGAATTCAATGCTAGTCACAACCAAAACATATGTCTCCATCAATCATGCAACACGACACGCCATATGTTTCGATACTAGAGAAGAAGAAGCTTATTTGATCTTGAAACTAACTCACACACGTAGCAGTCGACACAGGCTTGCACATTGTCTAAAGTGGTTATATGCCTATTAGTTAGGGAAGTTTGACACATTGGTTTTGAAAGAATTTTCTGAGGTAATTAGTTTTCTTTGCAATTTTCTTGTAATACTGACAGTGGTTATCTCTTGCGTTTTTCGGGTATGTTTGTGTCATGTACCAATCTTGGGCGTTACCTGAAAGTAAATTAAACCGGAAGGTGACTACGCCCGGTTAAGAAGTTTGTGTGAAATGTGTTAATCAAGAGGGCACATGTTAAATTTTATAAAATAATGCCAATTACTGACTTTGTTTTTTCTGAATGTCCGTTGAAAATTCCATTTGACAATAAAAAAAAAACAATTGGTACCTGATAAACAACTTGTAAAGGGTAAATTAAAAGGATAGATATACGAAATATGTATTGAACACAAATTTATAAACTCAAATATACCTTTACATGTACATTTTTGTAGGTTTCATGTACATTTTATACCGCTTACAGTTTAAATTTTATAAAGTATAAGTTTTTCCTTTAGGTAAGTTTTGGAAAACCGCAAAAATATAAAAATGAACAAATTTTAAAAGATGTTCGTTATACAGATTTTTTTAAATATACGAATTTCATATATTCAAACCCTAAGTGACTGTAAGTCGAAAAATGCATGCAACGCCAACACCTAATAAACTTAATTTTTGTTGCGATCAGTTTAGGGTTAACCCTTTTGATCTTAGATCAATTACCACGGTCAGGGACGTTGTTACAACAAATTATTGGGGGGGGGAGCAAAATCTAAAATTTTACAACAACTTTTACCATATTTCCCAACTTTTGTGTGGGGGTTCCAATCGCGCAGAAGGAGACTCTAGGAGTCTAGGTTATGTTGTGTGGAATATATCCCAGTAGAGATTTGCCCTGGAGACTCACGGTCGGATTTTTTTTAAATGGACTTCTCTAAGTAGAGTTTTTAACACTGCAGGTGCTTTATTGAGTACTTTAAGATTTTTTAATATTTTACGAGAATTTTAACATGTTCATCACATTTTTGAAAAACATTCCCCATATTTTCCCCACCATTTTCTTTTCCCCAAAATTTGCCCCGAACTTTAAAATTTCGGGGAAAACCCCAATTTTGCAACACTGGTCTGGCAGCCTGGAGCAGTGCAAGGCATGTCAGTGACAGTCAGTGTTGCCATAATAACAAGGATTAGAACTAAATTTCCCAGAACATCATTTAAAAGAAGACAATGCATTTGTTTGGTACAGAAATATTTGGATTTGCAAAATATTTTTGGATTTTAAATTATAACTTGCTTGTTATTTGTGAACGTTGGTAATTAACAACAAAAACTTTCGAAACCCAAAGTTGAAGTTTTTGCGTTCAATTTAATCTAAAAATCAAAATTACAACTTTTCAAATTTCCCAACTTTCTGGATTTTAAGATTATTGGGGGTGACGTTTCCCTTCCCCCCCCCCCATAACGACGTCCCTGACCATGGTACTGATATATATTTCCTTAAAGCGTACAACAGTTACTTTAATAACAATATAACGTAATTAAATTTGTAGTTTACAACAGTCTATTGTTTTTGTAACTATAAACTTAAACTAGTAATGAAATGTAGCTAGAATCGGCGATGGTTGTAGGTTAAAGGAGTTAAATCCTGCACTTGAACCAGATTAAATCTGTTAAGAAAAAATAAAGACCGACTTAGTCATAATTGACTTTCTTACATAATTGTTTTTGAAATAATATTTTGAAATTAAAATGCAATTACTTGTGAATACAGGTGCCATTTAATTAGGATAGATTGGACACATAACTTTTCAGAGTAGCTTTAAGACATGTTTGTATTTGCCACACTGGACTGGAAATTATGTTTATAATTTACCTTAGTTTTGCGTTTACTGCCCGCAGTCATTTCTTTGGTCACCGTAAACGTCCCAATGAGCAAACCCGACTTCGATCAAGAAATTAAAATAATAAAACAGATAGCAATTTCGAACGGATATGATCATACAACTGTAGACCGAATTAAAAAAGAAAACACAATAAAAATAATAGTACAGGATAAACGAAAGTACAGTTTCCTCACTCCGGGAATGTGTCCAAGAGGGGAAGTAAAGAGGGGTCCCCACGCTTTATTCATTGTGTCCAACGTCATCAGTACAACCTCAATAAAAAAAATAGACCTCTGTTCTTCACTGCACACCCTACGTAGTTTGTCACTGTAAAGTAAGGGTAAATAAAAGTGATAAACACATTTTTCTTAGTGAACAGGACGTGTAAAAATTAGTTAGTTGTTTTATTTATAAATATATACAGGATGTCACAAAAACCCTCATCGTGCTATAATACAGAATCTTATACATAATAAGATATTCTACAGAATATTATTCTATGCATTATAATAAATGAAAATATTCAGAATCATTTTCCGAATTCGGGTTAGTTTATTTTTTACAACATTTAAAATAGCAACAACAGTTAAAATAGCAAACCTTTGGCGCATGTGTTAAAAGTTATGAGAAGAATGCGTTCTTGGAATCGACAAATAAAGAGAGCAGGAAGGCAGGAAGTATTTCCTGAGATACCCTTCCTATTTAGCCTATTTTTTTGTGGAATCGGTTGTACCGCCAAGGCAGGTGTAAGGAGAGGTAAAAGGGATGACAAGCCCATTAGGCCAAACACACTCCTAGTTTGCTCAAACTGTACATAAGTATTGATTACCACGGATTAATGGACAACGTCGCATAAAGAATATTCCGCAAACAAGGATACACACTGGCTTATAAGACAAATAATAATTTCAAAAAAAGTGCTCAGACCAAAGCCCAAAGTAGACTGTCCATATAATGGAGGTGGAATTTATAATCTAACGCGACCAACTCCAAATACGCTGAACACATGTTTGAAACAGGGCATACTTACATCAACATTCAGAATAACATGGGAATATTATGTAAAACTTACAAAGGAGCAAAAATGAACGTCCTCGAGGAATTTCATATATGCAAGGCCAATATAGCAGACCCAACTTCGCTGTTAAATGAAAAAACGCACTTCCAGTCTAATACAATCTTTGACATTATTATCAGATCTGAACTTACCCCTTCCACAACCCTCTCCCGCTGACCAAAATAACCACGATTAGTAATGACGCAAGGACAGACCAACGTGCACTTGTGCGGCTTTCCTAAACAATTGCCATACCTAATGAACTGTACCGAATTGTTTGTGTTGTGCATACATATGTTTTTTTTTTAATGTGTTTGTAGTAATTGACGAGCATTGAATGAATGCCATTTATCTTAAAGAATTGTGATTCGACAATGTCTGAACAATAGGCGAAACGCGCGTCTTCACCTAAACGGTGACCAAAGAAAGGACTGCGAGCAGTAAACGCAAAACTAAGGTATTTATGAAATTCTTTTGCATTCCGATTGATTTCAAGCAATTTGATATATAATGGTAATGAGAAGTATTATGAAACTTTACAAAAGTCTAAAAGAGTTAAATTGCTTTGTTACATTTAAGCAAGTTTAAAGTTTGATATTTAAATGGACTTTGTAAAATTATAACTGAACAGAACATGGCTATGCTGATCTTAATTAATTGACACATTATATATATGTATATATACTAGGTGAAACCCCTGCGTGCTTTGCACGCCAACCCCGTTGGAACATTGAATACACATAATCATGTTATGTTTTCTTTATAATAAAGGTGTAGGATTAATAATAACCCCAAAGCTAAAATGGTAAATAATGTTAAATGTTCTATTATTTCGACATATTGTATAACAGCAGTTATAATACAGGTTATAAGAACCAGCAAGGCTCACGTCTACATTTTAATAAAAACCTAACCTAAAAGTTATAAATACAAATACTTGCTTCAAAGTTTGAAATCATCTGTTAATGGAAATATTGGAGCAAACAGCTGTTTTATCTGTTATTTTATTCAATTGGTTGCCATGGTAATAAATGTAAGTACATTGTGTTGGTTCATCGGTCTAGACCTAACCTAGGATTTTTTCCCAATAAATTTACAAGTATTGAAATAAAAAATGTTTTTATCAAAATGAATTATAGTCCATGCTACTCAGGGATAGTGTAGATTTTTATTGGTAAAACTATTTTTTTCAATCGGTTCAGTAGTTCAAGAGATTACCCTCTACATACAAACAAATAAACATATTTTACCTCTTTATAATATTAGTATAGATACATTTTTAAATTATATAATAATTTAGTAAGGAATACATATATTCATTGCCTGGTTTTAGTTTCGCATTGAAACTTATTAGTCTAAAGCTCTTACTTGCCCGCTCTGCTATGTGAAGATTGAATTTAAACTGACAGCATTTTCATTAGGTTTAAAGACGAAGTTACATTAATTGCTTGAATTTACGGTAGTGAGATAATCCATTTGACTATGGTTTTAACATTTTAAAGAAACATTGAAGATTTTGGCAACAATACAACCTTAAGACGCCATTTCTGTTGACTAGATCAAGCAAGAGTGAAAAGTGACAGGCTGTGTTATTAGTGTGTGTCTACGCATGCGTGATATTGAATTTACGATTTATCCCCATAGATAGCGTAGGCTTACTTGAAACTATTGTTTTTTAAAGTACGCAGGCCGCGCTGTATGAATAATGTAACAGTCAACGCAATTTGTTTCTGTTTAAAACTGTACAGCGTATTCATAAAATGTGTTTGCCTAGCGTTAATATTGAAAGATTCAAAAACCCTTTCCATTATACAGGGTGATTCGGGAAGAAACTGACAAACTTTCAGGACATGTTCTACTAGTGAAAATAAAGAAAAAAAAATCATATAAACGTAGGTTCGGAAATATTTTGTTTTCCAGTTATCCAAAATTTTTTTAAATAAAATATTGAATACCTCTAGACAAAGGAATTGTATTGAATGTAAATTTTGGATACATATTTCGTATGAAATCTTTTACCCATGTATCTACAATAAATCGAAACTTGTTCCATATATTTTCAAAATCGAGGCCATTGATATTGTTAATGTAAAAATATCTCGAAAGAGCTAGATTTACAAAAAATGTTAGTGAACCAAAAATAATCATTTTTACTTTCTCACTATACTATAGTATAGAGAAAGTATAGTGATCGCAAAAAAATCGATGTTGAGATTTTTGTGGAAATATCCATTTTGGGACCCTAAGTCCAAAAAAGTGGTTTTTACAAAATGTCTGTATGTATGTATACAAAGCTAGAGAGAAAACTATTCGATCGATTTCGAACAAATTTTCACCAAACATGTCAATTAAGCCTGCATAGATGCACGAAAAAAGGTTTTTGACAATTTTTGAAAAACAACCCCCTTTTTTACCAAAAAACCCCAAAAAAATCAGTTATTATTTTTTTATAAAAAAACGGCTCCAACGATTTTGATAAAATTCCGCTTATTTGTAGCCCTTAATTATGCAAAAAACCGAATCTTTCTAAAAATTCTCGTTTAGCTAATAACAATAACTGATTTTTGGTATTTCTTTGGCCGAAAAGGGGGTTGTTGTTCAAACATTTTCAAAACCTTTTTTCGCGCATCTATACAGGTCCAATTGACGTGTTTGGTGCAAATTTGTTTGAAATAGATCGAATAGTTTTCTCTCTATATAATAATTACCAGTAATAATTACCAGTAATTACCAGTAAAGACCCCCAATTGACTCCCAAATTTTTTCAAATTTTGGGGTGTATTCACTTTGACACCATTTTTGAATTTCTCATCAAAACTTAGGATAGGAATGTCTGATAAAGTGAGGGGGTTATTATTAAGGTGAAGGAGCTAGGTGGAAAAAACGCCCATTTACATAATGCACTTTATCTCATGAATGCCAAGTCGTAGAGAAGTGATATAGATATCGTTGGATAGGCAATCATAAGGGCTATAAAATATCGAAAGGAGAAATTTTGTAAACTCCACCTAGTAAATAATTTGCATATAATTTGTTTGTTTACCAGTGAAGACCCCCAATTGACTCAAAATTTTTTTCAAATTTTGGGGTATATTCACTTTGACACCATTTTTGAATTTCTCATCAAAACTTAGGATAGGAATGTCTGATAAAGTGAGGGGGTTATTATTAAGGTGAAGGAGCTAGGTGGAAAAAACGCCCATTTACATAATGCACTTTATCTCATGAATGCCAAGTCGTAGAGAAGTGATATAAATATCGTTGGATAGGCAATCATAAGGGCTATAAAATATCGAAAGGAGAAATTTTGTAAACTCCACCTAGTAATGAAAATTTGTATTAAAATTTTCAAATTCGTTATAACTCACAGAAAAAAATTTTCCTAGAAAATTGGCATGGTGGGTTGTTTAGAGGATCATTAGATCAACATTTCGTCAGAACATATTAGTCACCTAAAACGCCATCTAATGGGTGAAAAATTGAAATTTTCTAAATTATAATTGAGTCATATTTGTAAATAATCATTTTATGTAAATATTGATTTGAATGATCGCCACTCATAATAAATAATTTGCATATAATTTGTTTGTTATTTCACAAAATATGGTCTTTACTGGCCCGTCGGCGTCCCACTTGTAATATTGATTAGTTAATCTCCTACTTTTATATCACCTCTCCTACACCTCCTACAATTATGAAGTCACGGTGAATCTGTTTAATAATTTAAATATGTTCGTAAAAGTATGTGCCAGTTCCTGGTACCTTTTATATAGTAACGAACAATATTTTTAAATTGTTCCCGTTGGCGTAGCTAAAAAAATAACTGCGTTATCTGCCAAAAACTCAAAACATTATTTATTGGTATTGTCTCTATACAAAAAATACAAAACAGCAATAATAGTACAGAAAGAAATTATGTTTTGAGTTTTTGGCCGACAACTCGGTTTTCTTTTGAGCTATGGGATGGAAACCGTTTTGTTTCTTATCAAAAAATGAAATGTTTTGTTTCCTAACATTTTTTGAAAAGCTATCGGTTTCACAATTTTAAACGGTCGCCATTTTGAAAATATACTAAAACACAGTTTGGTTTGTGTACGTGAGTAAAAGATTTCATAACAAATACGTATCTAAAATTTACTTTCAATATATATTTTCTACATCCAAAGATATTAAGTATTTTGTAAGAAAAATTGGTGTATAACTGGAAAAAAAAGCATTTCCGAATTTATGTATGTATGAACTTTTTCCTTTGTTTTCACTGGTAGAACATGTCCTGAATGTTTCACCGTTTATTCCTGAATCACCCTGTAGTTGTCTTTCAAATCTATGTCTGCTATTGTGTCAATCCCTCCAATAACAACAAATAATTCGACCACGCAGCTGAACCGCTGAGCAAATTTCCAAAATTAAGTTTATAGGCCTGTGTTTCAGGGTTTCAACCAACAATTTGGGAAACAGGTCTACTCACGACGTGACGGTGCTGAATAGCTCTAAAATAGTTCGCACGCAATTCCGCATAATATTGGGAGTATCTTCAATACAAAAAGCATTGCGTGCTTCGCACGCCAACCCCCGTATTGTGAGTATCTTCAACACACAATGCATTGCGTGCTTCGCATGACATTCCGCATGTCGCGATTATCTTCAATAAACATTGCAATGCATGCTTTGCACGCTATTCCGCATATTGGGAGTATTTTAAATACACAAAGCATTGCGTGCTTCGCACGCCAACCACCGTATTGCGAGTATCTTCAATACACAGTGCATTGCGTGCTTCGCCCGCCAACCCCACGGTAGGATCCACCACATGGCTTTGAACCGGGTACTTCTATGGTATTTTACGTATTGATCGATTTTGGGGGAACCAAGCGAGCTATAAGGTCGCGTAAAAAAAACAAAATGTGCAGAATAACATCCTACATTTATATTTGTAGAAAAACTCAAAAAGAAATTCATTCTCGTAGGAAAAATCTAAAAAAATAGTCACTTCCTGTCAAAAATCAAAAAACGTACTTCCGGTTGTTGGATTTTTTTGGCTAACGAACTCGTCCGAGCGAGGTAGGCAACCAACATGTGTACCAAATTTGAACCAAATCTAACTTAAAATGCGGCCGCTAGAGTGCGAACACATATATACAAATATATATATGAATTTTAATGACACCCCAAAACGTATTCTGGGGACCATGATCGGTGCTCATTTGCTATTGGGTCTTACCATAAGGACCACTGCATAGCTCATTTTTCCTATGGAAATTCTCTGATAAGTTTAGACACAGTGTCAAATTAAATTCTACTATTTTGTACCTATAGAATCTAACGAAAATATTTATCTAAAGTCTCAGTCTTCAATAAGCCGCATTTTGTGAGATTGTGGCGTTTTTGAGAAAAAATATCAAATGTGAACTTTGATCAATTGTTACATCTATTGAAATATATTTTAAACGTAAAAATAAAGGAAACACTCTTATAACTTACTCGGGGAAACCCCTGCGTGCTCCGCACGTCAATCCCGTTGGAACCTTCTAAACAGATAATCATGTTATGTTTTCTTTATAATAAGGGTGTAGGATTAATAATAACCTAAAAGATAAGATGGTTAATAATGTTAAATATTCAAATAAAATTATTTCGTATATAATAATAAAGGCAAAAAGAACCAGCAAGGCTCAGGTCTATATTTTAATAAAAACCTAACCTAAAAGTTAGAAAAACAAATAGTTGCTTCAAAGTGTGAAATCAGGTGTAAAGGAAGTATTAGAGCAAACAGCTTTCTTTGTTATTTTATTCAATTGGTTGCTATGGTAATTCATCAGCTAGGCCTGATTTAAGAATTTTTTCCAACTAAATGTACAATAATTGAAATAAAAAATGTTTTTATCAAATTGAATTATTATTGTTACTAAGGGATCGTGTAGCTTTTTATTAGTAAAACTGTATTTTCAATCGGTTCAGAAGGCTTGTTCCAGAGATTACCTCCTACATACAAACAAACAAACAAATTTTACCTCTTTATAATCTATTAGTATAGACGGCACTCCCATTGCAGTAAAATATTTAGTATAGTGTGTGTTGTTTTTACTTCAACAGATGTCGTTGTTCACAAAAACCTATCTTAAAAGTTAGAATTACAATACCGGTAATTGTTTTAAGTTTGAAATCAGCTGATACTGGAAATACTGTATTATAGGAAATAGCTGATTACTGTTATTATAGTCAATATACATATGTAATGGCGCTTACATTTTTGTCAAATATTGAGTATATTTTTTGTTGTTTTCATGTTCAATAGATGCTGCCGTTTTTCAAAAAGTATATAAAAACATGCTTGTATTCAAATGAAAGTTTGTGTCAAAATTTCAAAGCAATCGGTGAAGAACTTTAGGAGATTATAGATTTTGAACAAACGCACATTTACATTTTTATATATATAGCTTGAGTCCAGTTTCAAGATGGTGACATACCTTCTTTTGAAAAATTTGTTGAAACCAAACCGTACAGCAAAAAGGATTCAGCGTTGAACAAAAATTTAATTTAAATATAACCTTTTATATTTCTACAAAATTCTACATGTTTTAAATGACGGAGGACTTTAAAAAGTGCCCAGGCTGGACATTGTTTAAAGACTATATAATTGACTAGGTTTTATAAAGTTTTTAATTTTGTAAATAGAAATACTAATACCCAAACTTTTATGCATTTAGGATCGCATGCTTCAAAACGGGGCGTTAGGTTTATTTTAAAAAAATGTTTAATTTTGAATTACATGTAAAATGATGTTGCGCTTGATGAAAGTTCACATTTATGTCTTCCCATAAAAAATGTTGTCTGTTCTGAAGGAAAGTTATTTACTTGAAATCTATAAGATGTATTAAAAAGGGTTAAATAGTAACGCCCCTGGACTTTTAGTTCTGTTTAATTTGGTGACTTTGAAATTCTTATCTTACCAGCCATTTTTCCAATATGGCGACCAACTTTCGAATTAATTATGGACCACCATATATATTATGATTATTTTGGATTTTAAAAGTTATTTTAAGACGTTTTTGTTCTTAGTGTTTTTTTGATACGACTAACCGTTTAAAGGTTAGAGGGTTTTAAAGTTTTTTAAACACCCTATCTGAGCAGATGATATTTTGGAACCATTTTAAACCAACGAAAACGCTCTTAATATTAATAAACCATTTTTTTTTTTGACAAGCAAATAACTTTTAAAAATCAATAAATACGCTTTTTATTAATTTTTTAAATCCATAATGCAACTCTCATTGTTTAAATGGTGGTTTAACGAAAGCCCTCTGTTTATTACGCTACTAGTTCTCATTTTAAAGTACAGTTTTTATATTTTAAAATGGTGGCCAATTTTCAAGTTTTTTATGAAAGACCCTTTATTTTATGATGATTTTAGATTTTACTGAATTTTGGATTGTGAATCAGCTGATATTAAACATCTGTCATCAACTTCATTTTTCATGTGAGACAAATTTGTAATTTTGTCACTTAATTCCTCTGTATTATGGTTAAAAAATTAACAACAAGCGAATTTGTTGATTTTAATAAGTTATTTGTTTGTCTAAAAAATGTTTTATTAGTGTTAAGAGCGTTTTCATTGGTTCAAAACGTTTCTATACCAAAATATCATCCGCTCAGATAGGGTGTTTTAAAAATTGTATACACCCCTAACTTTTAAACGGTTAGTCGTATAAAAAAAAACCAAGAACAAAAAAGTCTTAAATAGCTTGGAAAATCCAAAATCGTCATAAAGTAGGAGCCTATAGGATGTATTATAAGAAATTCGAAAGTTGGCCGCTATATTGGAAAAATGGCGGGTAAGAACCAAAAGTCCAGGGGAGTTACTATTTAACTTTTTTGTATAGCTCTTATAGATTTCAAGCAAAACAAATGGCACACTTATATCAATCATCATCCTGTATATGTAATAGCCTACAAAATATATATTGATAGAGTTTAAATGTACTATGTCGAAACAAACACATTACTCTGACACCGGCAACAAAAGAAGGGCGTTCAATGTGAACTGCATAACACCAGTTCTGGGGGCATCACAAAAAATAATGAAGAACAATAACCTGAATAAAACATTTAATCATTTTTATCTTTCTATATTTGAGGCTATGTTTACTTGGTGTAAAACTACAATGTTGTTCTTGTCGGCAGCGGACGCGATATCAGTGACCGATGTAGATAATAATTAAAACTCCAATATTTGTAGTCGACTGGCGAAGCTTGTGTAACAAACACCATGCTCTGACACTTCAGGCAACGAATTGTTCGACAAGACATTTTAGGACACAATACAAGATAAGTTTGGTAATGAACAATTATATTATTTAAACAAATATTAATTTTTAAAGTTAAACAAAACACATTTAATGTAACATAATTAATTGCTTACATAATTTTTGTCCCTAAAAACAGGCATAGTACCCAGTTTAAAAAAGTTTAAATACATAATCTCTTGGTAATTACTATACAAAATGCATAAAGTACATTACAGCCACCTTTAATCTTTTAATATAAAAAAAGTATTTCTAAATTCATTTTTGGAATTTTGAGTTTAAAAAATTATGTTCCCATGCAAAACTTCAAATATTGTAAACAATTACTAAGAAATTGTGTTTTTATCTTTCGTCTTACAGACAATATGCGAACGCGACTTGAATTTCGTTAACAGAGAAAATATGTTGTTAATCTAGACTAGTGTAGCTGCGTGTTATAACCACTTTTCAAAGTCAAGAAACATATATTTGAAACACTCTGTTAAAATATTTAGTTTGTTACATAGAGAAGCCAATATTTTATTCCTTGTACATTTTTAACAAAATTACTTGTTTTAGGAAAATCAAAATTCAAAATTTAAAACGCTCGAAATTTGAAATATGTGTTGTTATTTTAAGAAGGCAACAGGAGATGGTAAATGTAGATATTCCTAGTGGTAATGGTATTTTAGAGCAGGGATACAAAGACGATAGGGTATTTCATATTTTTAATGAAATGATGAGGTTATTCAATGAATTTAAAACCAGCTATGGCTTTTGAAAATGAATATGAAGCGATAAGGCGTTTTCAACAAACCCATAGTTCCTCCATCAAGGACATCGATCATAAATGGAAGACTATCCTACTAGAAACTGGATCAACTGAATGAAAAACGTTACCATAGATCTTCTAACACAGAACGTGAAGAGATTGCATGTGCTGCTTTATTGAAATGTCCAAAAAAGCCCATTTCAATCAGATAAGTTGTATCTGCTACTGCGATACCAAAGTCATCAATTCAAAGGTATGCCAAAAGAAAAAATTCATTATAAAACATATTATTAGTTCACGGACTGCTGGAAGATGACTCTGACAGACGAGTGGAATTTTGTCCGAAGATAATTGAAAAGACTGACGAAGATGCCAAATGGTATGAAGGAATCGTATTTTCTGACGAAGCTACATTTTACCGAACAGGTACTGTAAACAGACATAATTGTAATTTTATTATTATAACACACAAAATCCACATATATTACACGAAGAAAACTTGAAATCAAAGGGTACAACAGTTTGGGTTGCTGTCAGCAAGGATGGTGTTTCATCGTATGGCATATCCCATCAGACAAAGACTGGAGACAGATACGCATCAATATTAACCAATTACATAGTTCCTCATCTTTCTCAGCCGGAGATGAGAGAGGTTTTCTTCCAGCAGGATTGAGCTTCTTCACATTATGCTAATGTGGCCAAAGCAGTTTTAGATCAACATCTTAAACATGGATAGGTCGTGGCAGCAACTTCATGTACTGGCCTCCAAAATCACCAGACTTGTCTCTTTGCGATTTTTTCCTATGGAGCTTTTTGAAAGAAAAGGTTTATTCTCACACTATAGCAACAGATGATGAATTAATGAGGCTTATTGAAGAGGAACTGCTGTTGATATCTCGGCAATGTTCCAAAAACGCTTATGACTCATTTTTGTTTCGTTGCTATCAGTGCATAGCTATTGATGGAAGTCAGTTCGAATAGTTAATGAAACAAATTGTGTTCTTTAATTTTTTAATTTTAACTTTCTTTCATTTCAAATCACCAATTTTTAATGATTATGCAAATAAAATTACTTTGACAAAAACGTCAAATTATTTTGTAAATATAAGCGGTTTTATCCACAAGATTATTGTTCATTTTTTTATTATTTTTTTATTCCGCCATTTTGATTTGATTGATCATAAGCAAATGAAACTCGATGGTAACTATTTTACATATCTATGTAATATAACTGTAGAGTTTCCAGTTTGTAGAGTGTTCGATATGTCCGGCATATTAATTCAAAAATAGCAACCTCTTCGTGGGACACGCTGTATACAGGGTGTCCCAAAATAAAGTGCCAAACTTCGGGTCAAACTAAGAAAAAAAGTACATATAAACACAGACCCCGAAAACGCTTCGTTATCTAGATATCCGCCATTTTGTTTGTTGTACAAAATATTTCTTATCTAGAGAACGGTTTGACTGATTGAGTTCGAAATTGGCCTGAAGTCTAATCTAATAATGATCTATCTCAAGAAATATAAGCGATTATATCCAATCATGCGTTTCAAAATGGCGGCTGTTTCAAATTTCAAACCTAAACTACTAACAACCGTGTATTTTAACAAAAAATGTCAAGACACCTTTTTTGTAGCCCTTTTGAGTTCTTATCAACGGTCAAACCAATCGATAATAGGATAATAGTTAAGTTATCTGTAAAAATAGGTTCGTTCAACCCGGCATCCTATACCAACACAGTAAATACCACAATATTGTATGTACATTTGCTAACATTATCTTAAACTAAGCTTTCCTTCATTGTCTTTTAACATTTCCTTTATTATTTAGCCCTGAACGAAATATAAGAATAGTCTAATCCCATGTTTTTCTTTGCAATTTTCGACTGTCACGTTTGTTAGTCATGGGCTGTTGTTCAATGTCGCGACGTTATTTGTATAAACGAGTTATACAACATGCTACTAAATCAGCTGACTATTTGCACACTACATGTGTCGGCTTCCTTGATATGTTTGTGAAATGAAGTCATGTTTTGCAAGAATAACTTATATCTATAAAGATATAACATTGTCGGAAAAAGATAAACATGTTGTTAAAAATCAGTTAGTTGCATGGTTGAAGTGTAGCTTGCTAATATTTAACTCTTGTCTGGGTTTTTACTTCTTAGTTTTTATAAAAGTAATTTTTGTAAATTTTCTCAACTTTTGGGTGATTATGTAAAACACTTCTTGCGGCCTTACCTTGGAAAGTTTTTGTTACTATAACAAGGTCTGTCGTTGTAAATGCGGTAGTACATATTTAAGTAATTCATCAACTGAATCTGTAGTTTCGTAATAAGTTAGTGAAATAAATCCAACGAAACCGTCATTTTCATGAATTACTGCCGGGTGCAACTCTGACAAACTTGTTAGAACTTGGTAAGTACTGATCCAATTTTGATTAAATTTATACAAAAACTTGCCTAAATTGGCTTTAACCCACGTACCGAGGGTTGTGTTACCAGTAGACTACCCTTAATAAAACAAATACCCGAAAATTTTCTTGTTATAATATTGCTGATTTTTCAAAAACTATAAACATCCAAATGCAGGTGGTTTCATCGAAGAGCTTTTTCAGTGACTCTTATGATGAGACCTAAGGCCGGGAGTGGTCAATGAGCACCGATCATGGTCCTCAGAACACGTTTTTCAGTGTCATTAAAAATGATATATGTGTTTCAATCTAAAATCTTAAGTCCGATTTGATAAAAATTTCGTACACACGTTGGTAGTCTAAGATACTTGGACAAGTTCAATAGATAAACAAATTTTGAGATTTTTCGTACTTGAATGAAACTTTTTGAGATTTTATCTAAAGCAAAAAATATTGGAGATTCTTCTGCACATTTTTTTTACACGTCCTTAGAGCCCGCCCGGCGCCCCCAAAATCGAAACACAAAGTATTAACGAAACACGTAAAGGTGCAATCTAGCAAAGCTAATTTTTTGCACGTAGCAGCGCGTGAGAAGGTGCTTGAGCCTAAGGTGTGAACAAATTCTATTAATATATTTCTTGCACATAGGCAGCTATTCAGCGCTTTCGTGAGTACGCTAATTTCCCAAATAATCGGTTGGAACCCTAAAACCTGTACACTTTGTGATTTTTGAAATTCGCTCTTCTCCCGTCAGCGGTTCGGCTGCGTATAATTTTCATTGAAATCGTATCAAATACACTAAATTGGATAACCCTCTGCACATCCTCTATACCGTACCCTAGAGTTTGACCTAGGAGATAAAACATATTTTAAAGATGACTTTGACATATCAACAATAGGGTGGATAATGAAAACTAGATCGGAAGTAGTTAATTTAAATTGCAAACCCTGGATGGCAGATAGAAATAATCTATGTTCTTTATGTAATTTAGGTGAAAATGAAACAGTCTTTCACTTTGTAGCGGTGTGTCCCATACTTAGACAAATTCGCAAAAAATGTTTTTTTAAAGAAATAATAAGTCAAGCGGAATTTGAATCCTATTTGAATGGCAAGGATTGGCGCTGTCTTGCCAAATACCTGAGAGAGGCTTGGGCCTATAGATGGCCGTTGATAACCGAATTTAAGTATTGAATTTAATTATGATGTCCAATATTCTTTTCCTTATGAGTGGGAAGAAAAGATGTTTTCTTAAATAAATTTTAATATTATGTATTATGTTAGAATAAGGTAGCAGTATTAATGATAACTATGTAAAGAAAAACCTGGATTTTTATTTGATTTTTTTAAAGAGGTTTATATTTTTTATGTTTATTACATTTTCAAAGAAAAAAAAAATTGTTAATTATTTAAGTTAGTGCCAACCTGGCGGACGGTCGGCAGACCATTGCCTAAGAAGGTGTTTATTTGGTAAATCCTGTAAATATGTTATGTATATCATAATAAAAGGACTATTTCATTTCATTTCATAACCCTCTGCACAGATTCATAGTGATAATCTTTGAAACTGTGGTAGTTATTTGTAAATATTGAGTTAAGTTTAGTACAGTATTAATCTTTCAATTAATCTCTTAGGTTTTTTCCTTACCTTATCGTAGAGCAAAAAATAAATGAAAGTTTTAAAATGATACGGTGGTTCATTAAACGTGGTATTGATAGCCTGCATGTATATACAGTTTATTTATTAGCTGCAAGCGATATGTAAATATATTTTTAACACTTTTTCGCCAGCTCATTTTACTCTTTAATTGGTTTTTATCGCATCCGATAGTTTTCCAGACAGAAATTCTGCTCAATTAAAATCTAGTTCATTAATTTGTGTATACATAACTATTTAGTACCGGGTGGCCCAATAAAACCTGACACTTTTTAAACAGCTGTTTCTCAGCTGTTATTTCGTTCGGACTGTTTATTGTTGCAACAATGAAGAGCACAGCTGATGCTATTTCAGTAAACTTGGAGCAGTGGACAGTTCAAC
>JAGFPH010004791.1:3450-25427 GCA_018207615.1 Philaenus spumarius
TTGAAATAGGCCATTAGTTGAAATAATCCTTTACTTGAACCAGTGTATAACACTAAAAGGTCCAAAAGAAAAAAACAAGGAGCATTAGATGTATGCTTAAAATATGTAAAACAATCATTATACAAGTTTCACTTGGTCATTCTATAATGCAGGCATTAAAATTATTCATGTACAAACACATGTTATACATGCATGGCACATGTTAAATTACTCTCTAGTATAGTTTCCAGTATCAGATTTAAGTCCTTTTTAAACAATTAACTGACTGTAGGTTGAATAGAAAATTACTACAGTGCTTATTAAAGTTAATTTTCAGAATTTCAATTAATTATAATTAGGCTATAACATAGGCTATGAAATTGTAATTTAGCAGTCAAGTTTTTTACAATGGTAAATAGATTTGAAAAATATACAGAATCAATTTATTATTGCCAGTAGGCTCTTATAATAAAATTAATTTAATATTGAAAGAAATACATATTTATTCCTACAGCATATTTGAGTTATTTCAAGAGTTCTGGTAAGCAACAGGTTTGAAATACAATTTAGTGAGGTTAAATAGTAGAGTTACCTGGTAAGCGGAGATTGGCTCTAAAACATAATTAAAGTAACTTGTCCAAAGAAGACAAAAGAGTAAAGTTTAATTATTTACAAACTGAAATTGAACTAAACTTAACACATGGTTTGTGGTCTTCCAATGTGAAGCTTGAAACGAGTTGCAGAATAATTACAGAATGAAGTTACTAGTCATGATCTCTTGAACAGAAGAACGATCAGCTGTCGCCACAGCCTTTCGTATTTCATGCAGGCCGAGTTAAGAGTCAACGCTCTGTAGACTCTATGTTCGTTACAGTTAGTGCAATTGTCTGACGATATTGCGCGCTGGTCGTTTACGCATTTGTCAGTCGGTTTTGTATCGCGCATGTAATAACGGCACAAGATATATATATATAAATATAAAAACAATAGTTTCCTATTACACAAATTGCTAAACTTAAGACACGATTTATTTTCTTAAACATTACTTTGGCAATATAGGAAAGGTACCAACTAATTGTCCAATTCATTAACTATTTTAGTCCCAAATATCACTAATTCCTCTTTTCCAACCATGTATAAAAGGTCTTAATTCTTTAAAAGCTTCTTTGATTGCATTTAATTAATTCATGTTTTAGTAATAAATTACATTTATTTATGTAAGAATATTGAAATCAGATATTTCTATTTATCAATTTGCAAATCCAATTATGTAAATAAGTCATTCTCTTTCTTTTAAAATTCTCCTTAATAATAAACGAGCACTCTGACCCTGAAACACTGAAAGGTACAAAGGCACGTGTAACGTTCCAATTTAAATAAATCATTATTTACCTGGGAGAAATCTATCCTCGGCACGTGTTCACCTACTTTAATAATAGTTTAAAATTGGCATTGTGCACACTTAAACGACAACAGAACTTCAATCATTACTTGCATTCAATACAAACTGCTCGTGCATTTATATGGTTATACAGTGACATAATAATGCAAATTGGTTTTGGTGTAAAAATAAATTTGGTCTCGAATGACTAAAGTAAATTTTATTTGATAAGGTATAAATAGTACGCAATATACTTGTAAAAGTTTTGGCGACAGAATTTTAGATAGATTTGAAGAAAGTAAACCTAGGGTATGCAATGGTTACTATGGAACGACATTTGGAAAATTACTATGTAGGATCATAGATATGTCTTAGTAGTATATATCTATGTGTAGGATTTTCTTTCATGTCCATTAGACCTGCATCAAATTAAAACTTTGTTTGTATATATGTTTTCTCTCAAGTCTTAAATTTATGCCAGTACGACTAATTAATAAGGGGGAGAAGCTTATGTAGCAGATAAATTGTACGCCAGTAGCTAGATTCGAACCTATGCAAACTGGAATAGAGATTTCAACTACAGCAGACTAGACTATTGCCTTCAGGTCACTCTGCTTCGCAATAATTCAATAATAATACCTATTTCTACATCTTGCTTTCTATTACATGTGCATGAATCGCTAATTGCAGAAAGGGGTAATTTTTACGAAAAACCAGTTTCTATTATTATATCACATATATGTGATAGGTGAGCTCATAGTTTAACTTAGAAAAGAGACTTCTACTGCTACAGGAATGGTAAAAAATACGAATACTAAATTTTGTTTACCGCTTAAAGGGCACATCTGCTGCAATAGTCCCCTTCTAGCAGTAAATTACTAATTTTTCTAACAGATTGCGCTAGTGTCAACCTAGCTGTAAGTTCCAGTCATCAATCAGCTGTATTTATGTTGCGATGCTATTGAGTTTATAATGTGATTCAGAAGTTTTATTTATGTACTGTTTTGTCTGCTTTTAAACTAGTAGTTCTGTGAACAGTAGACCTCGCTCGTTGAAATAACAAATGTGGTTTTGAGCTTAGGTGAAACATATTGTGACAGTAAGGTAGTAAGCAGATGGTTTAGCCAGTGAAACATTATTTTGAAATTCCCGGGATTCCGGGGTTTATAGTTCTCGCTTGTTTTTCTTTCCTTGAGCTTTAACTGCTAAAGATTTTCTTTTAGGGTGCATTGTGTTTTTAGGTTAATAATGCGTAAGGTAGCTAAAAATATCGCGTTATTAAGGGAAAATATAGAATTAAATATTTACATACATAAATAACAAAAACTTAACAATGTATTTACAGTGCCATATCCTATTCCAATATTAG
Organism: Philaenus spumarius; assembly: GCA_018207615.1. Taxonomy (NCBI): domain Eukaryota; kingdom Metazoa; phylum Arthropoda; class Insecta; order Hemiptera; family Aphrophoridae; genus Philaenus; species Philaenus spumarius. Next base: position 6,180 of record JAGFPH010004791.1, read on the forward strand.
AAATAATGAAAACAAATGATGTTAAAGCGTCGTGATATTAATCTCAACCCATGTAGTAACACTTCCCACGCTGTCCGACGGTAATTTTTTGTATGTCCTTTATCGCCGCGAGGTTTCATTTGTTTTATCTCATTTTGTAATTCAAGTAAAGCTAAGTTAAACACTTTTATGAAATAATAATTTACAAGTATACAGTTCAATTCTTTGATTTATTCTCTACACTTTCTTATAATAATATGTCATTTTTGGGCAAAGGATATATTCCTAAATTACTATTCAAAACAGGTCTAGTTTTGTTAGTAGTCTTATAGTAGGAACATTAAAACTGGTGTGTTTTCAAAATAAGAAATTTGAAATTGATAAATATTTGTATACAGTTCCATTTAGAACTAAATTAAGAAAGTTGTTTACATTTATGAACAAAAATACAAAAAATGTTTACTACTTTTTATGTAGGACTAAAGTGAACTTTTTCCTTTTATTACTGAACATGCTTGTTTCTTGAGCTATAACTTTTGTTTACTGGCATATATGAATTCTTTGAACCTTTATCTACAAAAAAGTTACGGAACACTTTCGAATTGGTTTAGAATAAACGTAAACAAACTTGGTTGAAATACAAAAACTTGGAAGATTTTTAACAAATTTGAAGTTTACGGCCATTTTGTGAGCTTACCGTTAGAGATACGGAACAAATCAAGGGTACAATTTTGTTGAAAATCAAATTTGCTACCTGCAAAATGTTATTAGTTTTAAAATTCGACTTACGGTTAAGCAACAAACTGACTTTGGAAAAAATCTTATACTGAGGGAAACGGTCCGGCCGCCATTTTTATTTTATTTAGGGGTTGAAAATGAAAAATGGAAAAAAACGTGTATATAAATGGCTTGTCCTAGAAATAAGGAACATTCATGAAAAAAATGATGATACTCCGCGATGATACTCCCAATATGCGGAATGGCGTGTGAAGCACGCAATGCATTGTGTATTGAAGATACTCCCAATATGCGGAATGGCGTGCGAAGCATGCAATGCTTTGTGTATTGAAAATACTCCCAATATGCGGAATTGTGTGCGAACCATTTTGCAGCTATTTATCATCGCCGTTAATAGTCGTATTTCCCAAATTGGTGGTTGAAACCCTAAAACATAGGCCTATAAACTTAATTTTGAAAATTTGCTCAACTCACGTCAGCGGTTTAGCTGCGTGGTCGAAATATTTAGATTCAAACGCCCGAAGTATAATGTAAGTTATACATTTTTTTTGTCATATTTTAAAGAGAACTATCATCTCAAGTTTGGTCTAGTAAAATACGATACATGCGTGACTTGTAAAGAACTGGGTATAAAAATAAATAATCATCGGTTGGCTGACAAAGTTAGACGAGTATTTGCTGCAGAACTATTGGTTCATCGAAGGCGAAGTAAAAAGTTATATAATACTTTTAAAAGATACCTAATGATACAGTTTAAATTGTTATTGATTTTATGGCTACTTTCTCCTTACCTAAAAACACATTTGGTATACATAATATAAAACTAGCAAAATGATTTGTTATGTGTATCATGAAGGTGAAGGAGGTAAAGGAAGTAATTAGGTATGTACATTCCTTCAAAATGTTACTGATCAAATCGGTAGTGAAGCCAAAAATAAACAGGTAAAATCAAAATCATGCAATTGTCCGGTTTGCTATGGCGTTGATAGAAGCAAAAATATTTCAAACAGTTGAATTGTTTTATCCTTTAATGGGTCATTCTTTTCTGCCGTACGATCGGAATTTCAGTAAATTAAACGTAAATTAAGGAGGGCAAACCGATTGTACGCAACTGAACAATACATAGGTTTAATTAAAAACGCATCAAACAACCCTGAACAATTTTAATTAAAACAAATTTCCCACAAGGATATCCTAGATTTGAATGACTAGCGGAAGGACTACTACAAAAAGATATGTTTAAGTGTGGATTCTTATTGGAAAAGTGTGAAACAAACAAAAATTATACAGAGCACTTGTATAGCGCATTTAGATATTTTCATCTCGTGGGTAAAAATAAATAAAACTGTTCCTATAAACATGTATGTTATGAGAAAATTTTGTTACCAAATTTATTCGCCAAGTTGTTACTAAAGAATGCATGTCAGTGGAACGGCTTTGCCAATTCAATTTAAATTTGTTACGGGACTTGTCAATGGAAAACATAGTTTTACAAAACATAATCAATTTGTTTCAACGTCATGGCAGAAGTTAAAAAAATGTATGTTTAATAACTCAAAAATTGTAAATTTTATAAAAAAATTAAAGATTACATTTGTTTTGTGTTTTAAACTTAATATCGAATGGGATAACTGTCAAAATTGTCAAACAAAAGTTAACAGAAGAACAGATCCAATAATTTGCGGGCTATGTGTTTAGGGGAGCCGGGTGTTTTTCTTTGTTTTTGTTTTTTCTCTTCCAGAGTAATGTGGGTTTTTTTCTTTGAAGTGTATTATATATTGCAGCGGAAAATGTCCGTGCAATTCCCGAAATTTTGAATTTTTCAAATAATTTTTTGAATAATTCAATCTTTCTAGACTACTACGGGCATCATACGTATGTAGGTCATAGAAATGCAAGTCAGGGCAAGATGAGAGTTAGCTGGCGAAAAACGGCAAAAGTAACTTAGCCGAAATTATCTGATTTCTGAGGGAATAGCCGGGATTTAGGAATTTGCGAATTAGTGGTTTTATGTGGTCAATGCATTACGCTAAACGCTTATGTATTGGACATCTAATTCCCGAAACGTAATAAGGGAAATTGCTTACGTAATATGCGTTCAAAGTTAAACAAAAAATTCAATTTAACTCAAAATCCAAAAGTAAGGGCATTTTTGGATTCAGGAAAAAATTACAAAAAAGAAATGTCATAAGACAAAAGGTCATAATATTAATATTAAAGAAAATGCTTTAAAGTGGCGAATTTTGTATAATAAAAAAGTACATAAAAAATAAAGTTATTTTAAATATAATGTATACAAAGTATTATTTAAGTAAAGTTTTAATGGAAAATTAAAAGAAAAAGTTAAATATAATTTGAATGGAAAGGTGACAATTGTAAAACCTTTAAGAAGAAAAGTTAAGGTAAAATAAAGTTTTAAAGTCCATAAATAATTAAATTAGATTAGTAGGTAAACAAATTGTATAATGATCCAGTATATAAAATAAATTTCGGTAATATAAAGTAAAGAACAAATAGTAAATTCGTAAAACTCCTAAGTCCAAGAAAAACAAGGAAATCAGGTCAAAAGAAGAGAGACTGCGGCTAGTAACATTAAACCACAAGAAAAAGAACTGCAGAAAAGGAAATCGTCGGAAAATGGAAAATGGAAGACTTCGTGGCGAAAATCTGCGGAAAGCGGTCGGGACACGCGAAAATGTAAACGAAACGTCCTACAACTACCATTCGAGTTTGTGCGTAAAGAAGAAGATGTGGGAAGAAAGAAAATCCAAGTAGCAGGAAAATCCGATGGAAATTAGTAAAGTTAATAAAGAAAATCCAAGAACAATAGAAGAAACGACAAAGAAAACGCGGCAAATCTCAGCGCAAGGGCGCATGGAGAGAAGAGGGGATGTGGGATTGCCAAAGTTCAGGAACTGAGAAATCAACTTAAAAAAATAGTTTTTTAATTAAAATAATTAAAAAGTAAAGAAATAATAAAGGTAAAAAGTCATTAAAATAATTAATACTATAGCAAAGGAAAACAAAATCTTTTATAAATTGCAAATTGGAGGATGCGACAAAAGGGTGCAAAATACCAGCAAGGCCATACCTGATTCGGAGGGAAACTGGGTATAAATACAGGGTACCCAGCGACTCTCGGTCTCTTTCTTTTTACAAAAATCGTGATTGAGCTTCTAGACATCGTGGGATAACCAGACGAACGGACCTAGGACCATCTGCCAACTTCCAGAAAGAAAACATCTGTAATTCACAGGCACGAGACAACTTGTGATTCCAGTCGAAGGACATACAGCTACAACTTATAAGGTCTGTGAAAAGCGAAAATACGTTGCAGATTTTCCCTAAAATTTTGCCTGAGTAAATTCATTAAATTTATTTATTATACTGGGTTAGATATTTTATTAATCTTGTGGTGTATCAAGTTGCATTCATTAAATTAAATTAAAATTTGATTAAAGTAAAAGTTTAAAAATAATAATATTTAATAATAAAGAGATTTAAATAATTAATATTATAAATAGAATAAAAGCAATTTTCAAAGTAAGTAAATTCATAGAAAGTTCTGCCATTTTATATTAAGTTAATTATTTTTGAATTTATTGTATAAGGTAAAAATTACCAAAGAATTTAAATATTTTGTGTTTCAGTTTTTTTAAATTTCTGTTTGAATTTAGATGTAATAAATTCAAAGTTTTTATTTTGCAGAACAGAATTAATTTGATTTTATGTTACCTGTCTTGCACATCCAATAGTGTATCCCATGTATTCAGATATTAGAACTTGGTTAAATTATAAGTTAAACGAAAGCACAGATAATTTACGTTACAAGGTTAGTTCCAGTGTACTTACACTCTGAGGTTACAGAAAGAAAAAAAGAGTCAGTTTAATTGAGCTAGTGTGTTAAATTACTGGGAGTTAAATAAAAAATTTTTTTGGTCAAAATATTTAGTAAATTAAATATTTGGCAACAAGTTGCTTCACCTAGGCGAACAGAAAAGCCATTGTCTCCCAGTAGGTGATAGTAATTTATTTTGCAACAGAGCTTGGCGTTCCCAACAAAGTAGTGGAACGTTTCCAGAAAAACAAGCTTTTCGTTGTAATATATTTTTTTAATTTAAGTAAATGTGTTTTTACTTTGAGATTAAATAATAAAATGCGATTGTAATAACCTGTGTCTATTAGTTTTATGTATAGGTGTGTAAGTGCGATTATGCGAAAGTGTTCATATTTAAGAATATTACACAAATCAAGGTTCACTGTGTTAAATTTTGTTTTTTTCTCTCACTTTTTTCTAATGTATAAAATAGATATAATAGATGTGTTGATATTTTGTATGTGTATTGCTTCTGGAGAAAGTTATAAATAAATAAATAAAATAAATAAATAATAGATGTTATTATTGACTCTGTTCTTCTGTTAAGTTTTGTTTTTATAATTTTTACAATTATTTAAAATTTTTATAGTTATACCATTCGATAATAAATTAAAAACGCAAAAAAATACTCTTCTAATTTATATCATTGAAATACATCAAACGTAATGAACACTATCTATTGGAACAAATAGATTATTATACTAGTTCTTCCTCTTGTGGGCCCTGAGCCGGTGCTTGGGGTTTCCTATGGGCATGCATGAGCTTTGGTTGAGATGTGGATGCAGGAGGGCAAAGACAAAGCCTGGAGGGTTTCAGGAACAGGTGGACTTGCCAGGAAGTTGTTCAAGCCAGGCAGGAAACATGCTGAAGAACTTATCTCGCTAGGAAGGGATAACATGAGATGGGTGGTTGGCCTATTAACCACCCACCACCACCACCCCCGTCATCTCAAGAAACACCTACATGGAATAGGGATTGCTGAGGAGAGTATATGTAGGAAATGCGGATTAGCTGAAGAATCGGCGGAACACATCCTTCTGGAATGTGAGGCTCTAGGTAGAGCCAGAACTTTCAACCTAGGCCCCCCAGGGCAGGAAAGAAACCATCCTAGGAAACCCAATAGGTAGCATCTATTCCTTTATGAGGAAGACATTTATCATTGGGTGGGAGTAATTAGGAAAATTAAGGAGGCAAAAGATCAATTTGGTCGACGCCGGCAGGGTTCTTTTAGGACCTTGTAACCCATATAATAATAAAAAAAAAGATACTAGTTCTTTACATTAATGAGACCCGTCTTCATTAGCCTTAAGTGCAAAACAGTAGGACGTTAAACACAAATGGGTTACAAGGTCCTAAAAGAATACATTAATGAGTACGTTTAAAATTTCAACTCAATTGGTGTGACGTTTTTAGATTTCCGCGCCATCTATATTTTTTTTTTCCTTTAATAAATACAATCTTACCGACAGTACAACCTTTCTGCATCTACCCTTACCGACCTTTCCAAGTAGTTACTCCTTTCTCCACTGGGTACCGACTCTGTACGGTATCAGTTTCTTAGCGTGCATACCTGGGCAGAGGTCGTTGTTATGCGACAGCTAATCTGAGAGTCATCAGCTGACGTATATTTAGTCCGTTAATTTCGCTAAGTCATAGAATATTCGAGAAGAACGTCGGCCATTAGTTCTGCTACAGGAAGGTCCACCTTGTAATGTCTGTATAATATAGTTAACAATGTCGTGGCTTTTCCTTTTATTTAGTCGCGAGTTATACGCAAGGCAAATTGATATGTCTTTGTTATAAGCCTTTGCTTCTGGATGCCAGGTATGGGAATGTTTTAGCCTTACTTTTGTTAGTTATAAAATGTACTTTTTGTAAAAATTTTATAAAGTTAGTTCCACCCTTTTGCTTTGTAAATAACTTTTCAAATTCATACAGTTATTCAAAACCTATGTATTTCTTTTTTTATAGCCTAAGTTTAAACTTTACTTTTACAGCCTAAAAATTTTAAAGGTTATGCTATGTTATGCATTTACCATATCTTAGCCTATTTTAAACAAAAGACTAGCCTATACAGTTTTCTGTACAACTAAATCAGTTTAAACTAAAATCTTGAACTTTAAAGTGGCCATATACAGTTTTATATCTTGATATATTTAATTTTACCAGTCTAGAACATTTTGAGTTCACCATGTGCTTTTGCTGCATGTAGAAACATTCAAGAGTAACATGACAAGTTCAGTAGTAACTTTTGGAATCTTTTAAAGTAGCTATTTGTCACCTTGTACTACCAATATTATGAAGGCTAACTTAAAAGGAAAACTATCTGTACTATGCTTGTTTATTTTGGCTAATTACATTCTAAAAAAGGATTGTTATTTTGTTTGATGCAGTTTTACACTGGTTCAAGTTCTGTACTCAATGTCAACCATTATGCTATAAATCCAACTACAGCTTGTAACTTGCTGAATAAGCCAACATCCTACATCCAGCTTTTATAGATACTTTTCGGCGACAGTGCTTTACCATAAACAATTATGAACTGAAATATTTTGTAACTACCAAAAATCTGCAGTGGACCTTTTTTTTTAAATGAAATTTGAATAGGCTGTATTTGTAATTGTATTTTTGTGTAAATGAATAGTATATAGGACATGTTTTTGTATTTAATAATTTTTGGGAGGTGCAGCTATAGCATATTTCGGACCTTAGCCCTAAGGGCTGTATATATTAGAAAATTATATACCTTTTTTTATAGAGAGACGTCTCATAATTAATTTTTTTTATTATTTAATTATTTATACTTATCTTTAGAGTTGGCCAACGACATAAATATTTATTCTTAAACAAATCCATGGTATTTCATGTTAATTTTTTGTAATCTTGTCTAACCTTTTGTATAATTTCTGTAATCATTATTAAAAGGGAGGGTTTTTAATTTTTGTTTTTGGGAAGGGTTTTTAAAATTCAATTTAATTAAATATATATGTGTTCTTTTAATCTGAAGTTTTTCTTGTACTAAGGGCGTATAAATAATTTCTTTTTTTTATTTAAGGGCATATAAACTTTTTTACTTAACTTTGGTTAATAAACCTGAAATTGAATCTAGTTCTATGGTTTATTGAGTTAACCTCTAGGTATCTAGTGAATTGTGAGTAATCAGCTGAAACATTCCTACGTTTGGTGATATTTAAATTTTTAAAGGTAAGTTTTGAACAGTACCAATCTATGTGGCCCAGTATTGCTTCCGTTCCCTTAATTATCTTTTATTAAGATTGGTACATTTTTTAATCCGTTTTATTAGAGACATGCATTATTTAATACAAATACAAAATGGCGATAAGTTGGTAAAAAAAGCCAATGTATAGGGTGCGCTAGAACGAAGCATCACATTTTAAAGGGCAATGAAACCATATACAAACATTTCGTTCTAAAAGGCTTTATTTTCGAAAATTACTTACAACTCAGTTTATTTCCATTATGGTTTGAAAATAACATCGCTCAGAGGGCGGCCATTATTGGCGACAGCGCTACCTGTTTGTTGGCAAAAAGGACGATTTCCAACAAACAGGAATCTATAAAATCAGGTGTTCGGACTGCCCTAAGTTCTACATCGGACAAACGGGTCGGGCATTTAAAACTAGATTTCGCGAACATATCCCTAGAAAATCGCAATTAACACAAAAATCTAAGTTTGCCGAGCACCTCGTACAAAATTGCCACAACGTTGCAGATATCAATACCAACATGGATATTCTACACAAATGCCGGAAGTCTCCTTTTATGTCAAGTTTGGAGGAAATGCACATATACAATGCATTTAAATACGACGCCGACAACACCCTCAACGAGAAATTAAAATATAGTTCTAACGTGCTGTTCAACGCCATTAACCACATAAATACACCGAACCCAGGGAATAAGATAAGCAGCGAGCAAGTGGGGGTAGGGTATAGGTAGCAATCACGTGGAGGTTAGTTTCGTACGAATACCGTAGCTGGCCAGTATGCGTGAAATGTGTCGTGTGTTTTATGTTTTTATTTATTGACGTTAGACATGTGTTGTTTTATTTAGTGTTGGGTGTGTTTTTGTTGTTTTTTTTTATTTCTTATGACTTGACAATGGAAGCGTAAGCTTCCGAAACCGGTCGTCGCCAATTAAAGGACAGAACTGTTGACGGTACGCTAGGTACGTAACCTAGTTTATTACTAATTACAGTTCAGGAGGCAAACAATCATGTATAAAATATAATATAATGCTGTCAACCTTACCATATAGGTATGATAAGTCTTATTTAAATGATACAATTTATGATGTAAATAAATCAATGTTAAGTATGGTTAAACCTAAAAATGTGTTTTTGTGTGATATAAATAAATATGTTACAAGACAAGACCATACTAGGCATGGTCTCCATCTTAGGAAGTCAGGGAAAATTAAACTGACTTCTATACTTACCAGACGTATTGTAGCTCTTAACTCTTGTAGGAGGCCGGCACCTCACTCGAACTCTGATGTGGTTCCAAGTATTCAGCAAGAATTAATAAATGTTCAGAGTAATTTGAATACTGATATCTTGATGAAAATTACGCAGCAGGACCAAGTAAGTTCTGAAGTTTGTCAGGGCCCTATTATTTCTAATGATGAAAGCAATTCTTCTTTTTTAAGTCTAATTGCTTTACAACAAGAGAGTCCCTAAAAGAGTCCGAGAGTGGTGCAGGTAGTACACATCCGAGGGTAGCTGGGGGGCCTGCTGGATCTCACACATGTATTTTGGAATCGGGTATTTCTTTGTTTTCATATAATATACGTAGTGTACTCAACAAACTTCAAGAGTTTGAAGTGTTTTTAAATAATTTGCTCATAAAGCCTACGGCAATTTGTTTGTCTGAAACATGGACAACTGTACACAATGAAAAAATTCTTAATACATTAGAAGATTATTATTTAGCATCTTGTTTTTCAAGAAAAAATAAGTTGGGAGGTGGAGTTGCAGTTCTGGTGAGGAACGGTGTTAATTCCATTCCTCTTACTAACATCAATGCGCTTTCTGTTGAATCAGTTTTTGAAGTTTCAGCAGTTAAACTAAAAACCGATCATTGCTCAATTGCACTAGTATCGATATATAGAGCTCCAACTAGCGATATAACAATTTTCATAACTAGAATAGATGAAATTCTTACTATCCTTGCAAAAAAAAAAGAAGAAAAAAATACAGATAGTTTTAGCAGGGGATTTTAACATTGATCTACTAGTCAACAATAGAGATACAATTAAATTTCTACCCCTTTTAAAAAGTTATAATACTTTGCCTAATTTTAGCGAGCCAACTAGAATTGGTTCGGGTTCAGCTTCTTGTATTGATAATATTTTTACAAATTTTGCACAATTGAGGAACATATTGTATGACCCTTGCCTATCAGACCACAAAGGTCTTTCAATTCAAATTCAAAATTTAGGAAAACGCAAATATAAAAAAACAAATTTTCAACCTAAAAGGGTTTTTAATGAACACAATCTGAGCAGTTTTATTGGACTTCTAGAAAATATAAAACTTTTCTCAGTTGAGTTTCCGTTTTCTGAAAGTCAATGTATAAATACAAATTTTGACAGTTTTTTGAATGAATTCAATGGAGCATTTGATGAAGCTTTTCCATTGAAATTGGTAAAACTAGAAAACAAAACTGTCAAAATTCCCTGGATTACCACAGGGATTAGAATATTATGTGAAAGGAAACGTGTCCTGTTTGAGAGCCAGTGGACCCTATGCTGCCCTGCGGCTTCTGATTTCTATAAGCTTTACAGTAAAATATTGAGGAGAGTCATTCTAGCTGCTAAGAAAATGGCGAATGACAGATACATTGATAGGTCAAAAAATAAATCCAAGGCAGTCTGGCAGGTTGTGCGAAGAGAGACTGGAGCTGTGGGCGTTTCTGGAGGTAGTGATTTGAGACTTTGCAGTGGAGGATCCATTATTGAAAACCCGTCTGAAATTGCCAGCACGTTTGGTAATTTTTTTATACAAATTACCGATAATTTGGGACTAAAACCTAACAATGACGGTATGATAAAACACTTAAAAAACAAAAAACATCCATTTTCAAATTCAATTTTTTTAAATCCGACCACTGCGGAAGAAGTGTATAAAGTAATTTCGGGATTAAATAATACAAACGCTATGGGTTGGGATGGTATTCCTACCAAAGTTTTGAAAGCTTCTTCCCATATTATTTCAAAACCATTGTCTTTTCTTATCAATCAGACTTTTGAGAATGGTAGTTTTCCGGATATACTTAAATATTCCCTAATAAAACCTATCTTTAAAAAAGGAGATGAATCTAACATTACAAATTACCGTCCTATAGCACTAATACCGGTTTTGTCTAAAATTTTTGAAAGAGTAGTTCTGAGCAGAATTTTGAAATTTTTTGATAAATTTAATGTTTTAACAGAGAGCCAGTTTGGATTCCGGAAAGGCCTCTCTACAGAATCTGCTATATATAATATACTAGATGCTGTAACTCGCTCGCTGGATAAGAACATGCATGTAGAATCTCTAATGTGTGACCTATCAAAGGCGTTTGATTGTGTCGACCATACAGTTCTCCTTTATAAGCTAAACTATTATGGTATTCGTGGAAAGGGAAATGAGTGGTTGCAGTCATGCTTAATATGTAGAAAGCAAAAAGTAGTCTATACAGACTCTTACGGATTGCACTGCTCTTCTTGGGAAATAAATTCTCGAGGTGTGCCTCAGGGATCAATATTGGGTCCTTTACTGTTTTTGGTCTACATAAATGACCTGCCTTATAATATTGGGGAAGCAAAAGCTGTCCTGTTTGCTGATGACACCACTTTAACGGTTTTTGGGAAGAATAGTATTAATCTAGAAAAGTCGGTTACTTCATCACTGATTATGGCAGAAAATTGGTTTTTATCAAATGGTCTAAAACTTAATAAAAATAAAACTCAGCTAATGCAGTTCAGTTGTAAACAATTAAAAGACAAAATTTCAATTAATCATTTAGAACCAAGTACAGGCTCGTCAACATTTCTGGGAGTGGTAATTGATGAAAACATAAACTGGAAATCACATATTACCTTCATTTCAAATAAACTTAACTCAGCTTGTTTTGCACTACGCACTATTTCACGTATTTCCAATCCGGATACAATTAAAACAGTATATTTTGCATATGTGTACTCTCACCTGAAATATGGTGTTGCTCTTTGGGGGAACTCGGTAGAGTCTGGAAACATTTTTTCTATTCAAAAGAGAATTATAAGAATAATTTGTAATTTAAAAGGTAGGCAATCTTGCAGAAATTCATTTTCGAAATTAAAATTTTTAACTCTTCCCTGTATATACATCCTGAATGTCCTGCTCTTTTTTAGAAGTAATTATATGGGTGTCGATCAGTACAAACATGGATATTCCATGAGACGGCAAATGCTTCAATACCCAGTACATAGATTAAAGTTGTTGGAGGACGGGGTGCGCTATTCTGGTCTCAAATTGTACAACAGGTTGCCAGACAATATAAAGGAAGTGCCTAGCATTAAAGCCTTTAAAAATAAACTTAAGGCCTTCTTAGTAAAGCGGGCATTTTACTCGGTGGAGGAGTACCTGGGGCTTTGAATGGATTTTATATGTAGTTGTTTTATTTTATGATTAATTTGAAATTGTTAATATAGTTATATATGTCTTATTTTTATTACTTGTGTCGTATGTGTATTATGTGTATATGTGTATTAATTTCTATTCTGTGTATATGTTTTATCATGATATGTGACAACTCAAATGTTCAATAAGAAATGTAACCAAATGAGGCTAATAAACCAAATACCAAATACCAAACCCTTAGGATAAAAACTGATTGATAACAAGTAAGCTTGTCATGTATAAAGATGTGTATATTTTTAAAACCTATGCGTTCATTAATGGCAATAACATTGAAACTTTAGCAACAGATCCGACCTAAGATTATGTCAAATCTCTGAATGCTGCGTTGAATTCTTGTACAATTTGATTTACCTACACGCCGCGCATTGAAACCCATAATCGCTCGTGCCCCCAAATTACTTGTCTCCAAAAGATTCAAAAACATAACACGCCAATCAGACCACTCATTACTGTACTACAAAGGAATAAGTAAGTTTGATAAAAAGACGCATTATTTTTTATAATAACCGCAGTTGTCATTAATAGCATTGATTTTATCGTAGGGATAAAACACTTAAAACTGCAATCTAGTCATAAAATCGCATCGTTCGGAACAGTGAATTTATACAAGAATGTGCCTGTCCACGATACCATTGATATTTTAAGAATTAATCCCATCAAGACCAACACTTTAAGGGTCTGCTGTAGTGGCGGCCATCTTTGATTTTTATCCCATAAGAGCAATACAGTTACTTTTCAAACCATTTATTTCGTTTATTTTTTATCATAAAATTTTTTGTAAGGTCTCATTTTAAGCACAATCACAATTCCCATTTTAGATTTTTTTAAATGCTTTTCATTTGCTATGTAATTTACATTTTGTAAGTACTGTAACGGAGATATTGGTGAACACCAATATTCCAAAATTATTAAAACAAAAATTTTAAAACATAAAAATATAAAATTAATTCAAAAGACCAAGTTGATTAGAGAAACAGGATATATGACAACACGTGCAAGGCATTGAATTTCACCTAACAGCAGCAAAGGCATTGAACTTTACAAACAGCATATTAGGCATTGTACAAGTGGTCTACGTGTGAAATTATGCACATTCGGTAAATTAATTCGGCAATACTTAATAACCAATCAGAGCAACAAAATTGACTTTCAGAAATTAACAAATTCAAATGAACCAATAAAAGAGAGGCATGGAAGTACAAAAAAGGAAGTGGGAAATCTGGGTGAGTGAACTAAGGTCTGTTCAAAATTAATCTTCAAAGAAGAAACACGTAAAATAATCAATCAAGCTCTAGTATAAGAAGTCTTTTGAAGTTCAATCCCGAGGTAGTTAACAAATAAAATATAAATATCTAATCCAGTGTAGTGTCATGTGAAAATTCAAATTTAATATAAAAGGAAGTGTTGAGTGAAAAATCTAAATAAATTGTGTAGTGAAAGTGTACGAAAGGGTGGAGAGTACTGTAAGTAATCTTAAACTTTTATTAATGTAAGTCAGATCTCAATAGGTCAGAAAATCAGAACAACCGAAATCATATACTGAGTTAGAAATTAATTAATCTCATTTTGGAATATATAAAGAGTTGGAATACAAGTGAGACACTTGTTATATAATTTTAAATAGATAAATAGTAAAATAACATATTGCATTTTTGTCAAAGCCTCATATGTATATGAAAGAATATAATGTCAAACAAATATAATTGATGACAATTTTAAATAGTAGATATTAGGATTTTAAAAATATTTATTACATTTGTTGTTAGTCTTAAGGAAGTTTCATGTTTATTTGTCTTATGGAATTTGTTTCTTTTGAGAGTTGGCCAACTCAAATTTCATGTTATATTTATTTTATCAAAGTAAATTGTAGCGTCAATAACTGTAGAAACATTGGTTCATAATATAGGAACATATTTTGATCTAAACTTTGTACTTATTTCTATCCAGTTTCATTTGGAGTCAGCCCACATGCCAAGCATATCTTGACTCTTTAACGAGTCTGGTGGAAGCCCCCAAAATAATTAAATTCATTAGTGAAGTTAGTCCTACATAACTGTATAAACATTCTGCTTAAAGTAAAGATAATAAATTAAAGAATTAACTTACAAAGAAAAACCTGACAGTACAAATTTTGAATTTTTTTCCAAACACAATAAAATATAATAATGAAAAGTAATTTGTAAGCCGGATCTGAAATTTTATAAAGAATATTCAGTTTTTTTTTCAACACTCAATTACAAAAGAGGGATTTATAAAATGGTTTGAAATGAGGCAATGTCAAACAGCACAGCAGCAAGAATTGCAATGTTTAGATACGGCTATAGAGAGAAGCGCTTGCTTTTCCGGTTGGTTTCTCGTTTACTGGAGCAGACCCTTAAGTGAAGCTGTACATGAATGATCAACCTGTTTACTGTACCCCTCAAGCAGAATTAATTTACTTTTGACGACAAATACTTCAGACAGGCAGAAGGTTTATCCTTGGGCTCACCGTTATCGGGTCTGTTAGCTGATGTTTACCTGAATTATTATGAAAACACTCACCTATTCATTAAAAATAATAATAAATTATGTGAAAAAATTGTTCATTGCACCCGTTATTTGGACGATACGTTTATTAAATTTGACGGGACATTAAGACAAATCGAACAGTTGACAAATTATTTCAACAGCATAAACCAAAACATACAATTTACCCTTGAAATTGAAACAGATCAAAAGCTACATTTTCTGGACATAACTGTATCTAAACACAAGGACACGTTCAAATATAAATCTACATGAAACCTACCACCACGGACACCACAATCCATGATAATTCACACCATCCTATCAACCAAAAAATGGCAGCCTACAATAGCTTTGTACACCTATTAATTTCTGTATCACTGTAAGACGACGCTTTTCATGATGAGTTAAATGTGATTAAACACATAGCCGTGGCCAATGCAAAATGGTTGAAAACTTAATTAAAAAAACATAGGAACAAAAATAACATTCAGAGGGAAAAAACAAAAACTAAGTGTGTATCCACATTATATGGTAACATTCTTACCAATATTATGAGTTTCACTCTGCGTAGAATCAACATTTCTTCAGCGTTCCGCACCAACAATAGTGTACGTAAAATACTAAGTCAAAATAAATAGAATCGTTGAAGAAAGAACTGGTGTATATAGAGAATCAAATTCAGTGATACATTCTATATAGGACAAACCGTTAGGCTATTTTTAACACGGTTTAAGAAAAATTTTCCTAAGAAAAGTTTGGACGGAAACAAGTCAAATTACGCGATTCACCTCATAGACAATAATCACCAATACAGTGATTTCGCTACCAATTTTAAACCCATACACATCTGCACAAAAGGCACTTATATGAACGCGCTGGAGGAATTTGAAATTTATAAGGTTAATAAATACAGTAGCGACGAATTACTCAACGACCAATTACATTTTAAATCAAACTTATTATACACCTATGACT
Source organism: Philaenus spumarius (assembly GCA_018207615.1). Taxonomy (NCBI): domain Eukaryota; kingdom Metazoa; phylum Arthropoda; class Insecta; order Hemiptera; family Aphrophoridae; genus Philaenus; species Philaenus spumarius. The sequence continues at coordinate 21,941 of JAGFPH010004791.1, forward strand.
CGTCTATAAAGATCTCCGAATCTTTGCGACGGAATCAGTAGTCGTTCGACCGCCCGCCGTAGAAGACGTCTATCGGACAATGTATATGTGTTATGTGTCGTGAGTTGCATGTTGTTGTGTTTTTGTGACGTAAACTGTTAATTTATTAATCTGTTGATGAAACATAGTTTTTGAAACGCGTCATATATGAGAAACGCAGACGAAGTCACAAGACGGAAGCAAGAAGATAAAAATACTAAATAAGTTGTTGGTTGTGAAACCTAATTAGCTAATTCTAAGGCGCTAATTTTATTGCTATGGTAATAATTGTAAATGTATTAAAAAACGTTATTTTGGTTTAATTTAAACAGGCCACACCTAGAATTGTGTTGCTAAGCATTCGATACGAATCAGCTGTTTTATCTGGTATAGGGCTGCTTATGGGAGTGATGAATTTTCGCATTTTCTACCGTTTAAATTCAAAATTTTGCAAAATCCTTTCTTAGTGCGCCTCTACATTATTAGACTATGTACCTTCCAAATTTCAAGAATCTAGCTTTAATAGAATCTGCTCTGCGTTGATCGTCAGTTAGGACATTGCATTTTATATACAGAGATAATATAATTATAATATAATAATATTACAATTATTATATTATAATATATACAATTTTTTAATAACGTATTATTATATACTACGAATCGCTTATTCCATCTCCACGCTCTGACTTTGTCTACGCAAAAAGTTCGTGACGCCACTTTTCAGAAACATAGTCAAGCGAAAATGCCCAACGGGACAATAGAAAAAATATAAAGATTGTGATTTTAATACTTGACTAGTTACATAATGCAAATAATATGATCAATAATAAGGCTTTTGTTAGAGTTAACACCCAAGTGAGACGTTTTTGCAACACGTTTTTTTTTATCATAAACATTGTAGAAAAAGTCTACCAATTTTCCCCCTCCAGAAAGAGGGTTCGGGGAAGGAAAGTTTAAAAGGAAAACAGATTTTTGTTTTGTTTTAGTGGTGGACATTTAAAAACAAACATTAAATGGGAAAGAAAACTTAAACTTAAGAAAATACATTTTGAACACAATATATGACCTGTATATTTTAAAGGACTTGTTCCTTGTTGTGTAAAAAACAAGAACAATCAAAACTTTTGATAGAAACTTTAAATTGAGTACAAAATCTCTTTATAGTATTCTAGGGGAGACCCCTGCGTGCTCCGCACGCCAAACCCCAACGAAACTTTATAAAATCATATGTTATGATTTATTTATAATAAAGGTGTAGTATTAATAATAACCTCAAAACTAAGATGGTAAATAATGTTAAATGTTCAAATCAAATTATTTTTTATATTTTATAACAGCAGTTATAATAATGCTTAAAAGAACGAGCCAGGCTCAGGTCTACACTTTAAAACCCTAACCTAAAAGCTAGAAGTAAAAAATAATTGCTTCAAATTTTGAAATCAGCTGTTAATGGAAATATTGGATCAAACATCTATATTATCTGTTATTTTATTCAATTGGTTGCTATGGTAATAAATGTAAATACATGTGTTGGTTTATCATTCTATGCCTAACCCTAAAAATTTTTCTGACTAAATTTACAAATATTGAAATAAAAAAAGGTTTTTATCGAAATGAATTATAGCCTATGTTACTCAGGGATAGTGAAGCTTTTTATTAGTAAAACTATTTTTTAATCGGTTCAGTAGTGCCAGAGATTACCCATTACAAAAAAAAACAAACAAACTATAACTCTTTATAATATTAGTATAGAAGAATAATGTTTAAAAAAATTCACGCCTTCCCGTCACCAAAGTGTGGTGTTAGTAACGATTAAAAGGAAAACATTGGTATTTAAAATAAACAAAAATTTTAAAAAAAATTTTATGTAATTTAAAAAAAATATATGTTTGGAAATTGTAGGCTATGGCATCTCTATAAGGAAGGTTGTCGATCATCTGCTTTATAATGTAACCTTGAAGGTACTGGTGGCCCACGTCTAGCATCTGATTTAAGAACAATATAATGCTTAGAGTTACTAAAAATGATTAACAAAAAATAAGATTTAGATTTGCTAGTATTATTTTAATAAAATTCTAGTAAGGATAGGATAAGATTGTCAAAAATCTGATCTAAGAAAAAGGTTATACATGAGCAGACCTAAGCATCAGTGTATGACTCGTACCTGGAATGCAGGGAGTGAAAACATATCCATGGTTTAATGTTTTCCGTAAAGAGGAGATCTTTTAAATTTGGAAGCTATGCTTATGATTTAGTTGTTTTACAACTACCTTTAGTTACGTTGGGTTGATTAAAGTTATTAAATACAAATTGCACATTAAATGCTGTAAACAAATACTTTTAAACGTATTACAACATGGACAGTATATGAGGTAATTAAATCACAGTATATACTATAATTTTATATAGAACATAAACTTCCCTGTCCTACTTGTGCAGACAATATAATATAATACAGCGAAATACAATACTGTGTTTGTTATTAAACTGACAGCTCCAACGCTTGTATTACTGGTTGTAACGGCAAGTGACATTTACTGCATCAAATAACATTCACTTGTAATTTATCTGACACAAATCATACAACTAAAATTATTTATTAGGACAATCTATAACATAATATTTCGAATGAGAATTTTTTATTACAATTTTACTCAAAACCATATCATTAAATTTTGATGAATCTGTTAATGACTATTAAGCGTTATTTTTCTGGTAAGGTAAATTTTCCTGTGTTTTGACTTTTATTTTAAACTTTCTCAGACATTTTGTGGGTTATACTAGAAAAATAACTTGTATTATAGTTTTTGTAAATCGAATAAAAATAAAACTTACATGCAATGATTTCTCAGGCCCCTTTTTGCAGCGACAACTCTGTAGATTGTCTGTAGATCAACTCTAGTTGATTTTCAAAATCAACTACATCACTTTGATTAAATTTTTCAGGAAACACAAAAAACTCCTTAAATACTTAGTTTATTAATAGAAATATTTTTTTTTTATTTTAGCTTTGTATAAGGTAAATACACAATGCAGTACAATAACACTAGTTATAACTTTTAATTATTGGCAATTTTAAAGTCGATGTAGTTGGTTTTGATTTAAACCTTTATGATGTAGTTGCTTTTGCTACCAACTTTAAGAATTGTTCAATGATGTAATTCGTTTTGAAAATAACCTTTTTTTAAGTAATTTGGGTTGAAAAAGCAATAAGACATATTTTAAAGTATTTTAATTACAAAAACTCAAAATTCCTTAAAAAACACCAAGTTTTTATAAATATTTATTAAAATAACTATGTTTACACTACTAAATCTGTGTCCTCACAGTCGTGATCACATTCTGTCCTACTTGGGATAGTAGGTCAACATTGATTTCATTAGAATAACTGAACCCTCTTATTAATTACCAACTGTTCCACTTGGGATAGTAGGCCAAAATGGATTTCATTAGAATAACTGAACCC
>JAGFPH010004791.1:25437-54295 GCA_018207615.1 Philaenus spumarius
TATTAATTACCAACTGTCCTACTTGGGATAGTAGGCCAAAATGGATTCCATTAGAATAACTGAACCCTCTTATTAATTACCAACTGTAATTAATAACCTCCCTAAAAATCTAAATTTTAGGGGAGGTTTGGGGGGGGGGTCAAAGTTACTAAAAATCCCCATAAGAAATACATAGTGTAATATATTTCTTGATATAATATATTTTTTGTTAATATACATTTAACTTTGATTTGTCTATCCGTCCAAAGCTGGATCGGGCCAGCTAGTATAGGAATAAAGTCCAAAGTTTTAATTTTTCTTCCACTTACATTACATTTATGCTAGAGGAAATCCTGCTTCACAGATGAACCCTCTTATTAATTACCAACTGTCCTACTTGGGATATTAGGCCAAAATGGATTTCACTAAAAGAGCGTTTACCGAGATACCATGCCAAAGGACAAAGTAGTAGAGGTTATTTAAATATTTATTTTCGTTCATCTAAATTAAATTTCCTGTGTGCGCTTATTTGTAACGTGAACCAACCTGGTCATTACAGCTACTGTTTTATATTTCGTGTTATTTCCAACGTTTCTACAATAAACCTCGTAGTATCTCGAGGTGGTCGTTAGACCTTACAACACTCTGGGGAAGTAAATAATCGAAACTTTCGAAACACCTGCTCCTGTTTCAACCGACCACAGATTTTAATGCACGATTGCATACAATCACAATCTAAGATGATTTTACCTTACATTTTATACTAAACTTAAGATATTCATTCTAACATGGCAAATATTTATACATAAAACCATATTTTTTTAGTTTAGAAATTGTATAATAGATGGTAAGATCCTATGTGTAACAATAGTTATTGGACTCACCGCCAGCAATCCTTTGAAGTTTAATCCTCGATCAAAAGTAATTTGTGTACACTACACGTGTTTCGGACATTTATCGTCCATCGTCGGGTGATCGAAAACCCTTAATTAAAATCATTTAACACAAATTACATTTACACAATCAATACTCGCGCACAATAAAACATATAAACGTCCACGCTATCATATCTTTATGCCGGCTGCGGATTGATGGGGGTGAGTCCAATAACTATTGTTGTTTAAAAGCATATCCGGTTGTTATAGATCATAAATATAATCCTATGTGTTTTAATAAAAAAATTACGGTACCAGGAACTGGCCCATAATATCTCACAAGCATATTTAAATTATTAAACAGATTCATTGTGACTTCATAATTGTAGGTGGGGTAGGAGAGGTGATATTAAAGTAGGAGATTAACTAAATATTATTATTATTATCTAGAGAGAAAATTATTCGACCGATTTCCCAACACGTCTAATAGGAATGAATATATATGCACGAAAAAAGGGTTTGAAAAATTATGAAAAACAAAACCCTTTTTGGCCAAAAAAACCATAAAAATCAGTTATTATTATTATTATTATTATTATTATTATTAGATAAAAAAGAATTTTTAGTAAGATACGGTTTTCTGCATATGGTAGGGCTACAAATAAGCTAAATTTGATCAAAATCGTTAGATCCGTAAAAAGAACAAATAATAACAGATTTTTTGGGGGTTTTGGCCAAAAAGGGGGTAGTTTTTCAAAATGTTTCAAAACCCTTTTTCGTGCATCTATAAAGGTCTAAATGACATGTTGGTGCAGTCTTTTAAAAAAAATTTGTGTGAACTTTTGGTTTCGAAAGAGTTGTTTTTTGGAAACAAATAAGTTAATGCAGGATTGATTTCCTTAACTATATTTAATTTTTTGAGTTTGTGGATGTATTATTGTTCCTGTTGTTATCAAGTAAAAGCCAAATCTTATTATTCTAAATGTGTTTATGTTAGTGTAATGTACAGTTGAACTGTACAGGCCTGTAAAGGCGTTTTGTTTCTTTCCCATCTAGCTGTTTATATGTTTAATTGTATAAATATTTTCATCCCAAACAGGTTATACCCTCTTGATGATTTGACCTTTTAGTAATTTCTATTTATGATGTTATAAATTTATATTTTAGATGTATTATATTTTGTAATGTGAATAGTTGTTTATTTATTATTAAGCGTAAAATTTAAGTTAGACATTTTTTTTAATTATATAAATTACGTATAAGAAGGGTCAACTTAATTAATTTTTATTTCATTCAATTTGTTCGAAATCGATCCTTATAGTTTTCGCTCTAGCTTTGTATACAAAACACACGTACAGACAGACATTTTGTAAAAACCACTTTGGGCTTAGGGGGTACCAAATCGGATATTTAAAAAAAAATCTCAACATCGATTTTTTTACGATCACTATACTTTCTCTACACTATAGCATAGTGAGAAAGTAAAAGTGAAATACAAAACGCAATTTTTTTTAAATGTTTATTAAAATCATACTTTATTCTTTTTCAGCAGAGTATTATAGGCATAACTTTATTTTGAATTTGTTTACTAGTTTACCCTTGTTTTTTGAAGTAAATCGCATTCAAAACTCTAAGTACATATTAATCTTAAACTATAATCACGCTATGAACACATTATTTTTACTCTGAACAAGTGATCGCCAATACACAAATCGGCATTTTAACAAAATCTATTTCATAAAAAAGTAACCTCTTAGTCTATCAAACAGCCATAACATTATAATACAGACCATAGTTATTTCAAAATAGTTGTCAATGTTATTTAATTATTAAAAGAAGTCTTAACATATAAGTTATTGAGCAGCAAAGTTATTGGCAAATCAGCTGATCAATTTAGTAGTTGGTAATTGTTTACAGCGCTAAAACAATATTTTTTGAGTACTGTAGGCTAATTAAAAATTTTGAGGTACAGATATTTAGATTTTTTGAAAATTGATTTCGAGTGGTTCAACCAAATAGTGGCATATCGTTTGAAAGCTTATTTAATTCTGAATCCAAAAAGAAGAAGAATTCTTTTTTTCTTTTTATAGTACAGCTAATGGGGAAAAATCGAAAAACACAATTTCGTAGTTTTTGGCAGCCATTTTTAAGCGGTTAAAGATATGGATGTGCAAATTTCACCGTTGGTTTTCTCTTGAAATTCTACATCGAAATGATGTATCACATCACATGACCACCTTCCTATTTAAAACAATTAAGTTCATTCCAAGATGGGTGATCCAAGATGGCTGATAAAAATTTCAAACTCACCCAAAAGTGGTTCTTTTATGGTTGTGAATAAATGCTCTTATTTCTATCTCATAAGACTCGTACACTTTTAGATATTAAGCTGTTTCCAGACTTTTCAAACACCCATAAACGTTATTTAATGACACCCCAAAACGTGTGTTGTGACCATGCTCATGACCACTCCCGGCATTTTGTCTCACCATAAGAGTCACTTGAATAGCTTATCTTTAATATGGAATTTCGTTCAAATAAAATAAATGTTGTAATTTATATATTTATATTAGGTAGCATTTTCAGAATATTAATTGTAGCTTTTCTAATAAAATAGCCCACAGAAGTTTTAGAAACAGAAAGAATGAATAGCAACATTTTTTCAACAAATATAAAACATAACAATCACAAATGACAAGACAAATTGGACATTTTTAACTATTGCTGCCTTAGGTTTTCCTTTATTTTCATTAAAAGACGGAAGCAAATAGCATGTCGCAGTACAAGGTTTGTTGTATTGTGCCAGCTTAATATGCTTTCTTCACGAGAAATAATTGAAAATGTCAAACGCAACCAAGACCTTTTTTCTTAAATTTCCATTTTAAACTTCTATCGTCTTTCGTGAACAAAGACGATTTAACTTCTGTTGTAAAATTCTTAGTAGGTCGACCGAATATAAAATCAGTAATCAGTCATTTATTTAAGTGGAACTTGTAACCAACTCCAGAATCAATTTAGTTTAAATTAATATGACACACATATAACATGTATTATACTATACATAATTACTTTGTCATTGTTGTGTACACGTAAATTTACTCAACTGATATGTAGCCTTATTCCCAGTGGTATATTAATTAATGGCTAATATTATACAATTTGAAGAAAAAAAAGTTTTGCCCTATAAATAGCTTTATAAAATACTAATTTATTGAAAATGTTTGTATTTTAACTTAAATAATTTTAGAAAATTTTAAAAGTTGATTACTTTGGTTTGGTCCTTCACAATTGTTTTAACAAGTAGATTGCCATCATCAGATCATTTAAAACACAGACATTATGATACATACAACACATCGGTATTTGTAGAAATCGGTAATCGCATATACTTATTGGAAGTAATGATTGTATCGGACAAAAACAAGGTAATGAACTATTAAATTAATTATTGTTTGCTTAAAAGGCATAGCTCAGCTGATTGAAGATGTTCAGAGTTTGTAATTTGTTCAAAATTTGTAATGTTAATTTTTAATTTTTTGTTTAGGTTTTAGATTTACACTTATCATGCTGGTTTATTTTTAACCTTTATTGCAACCCCTATTGCAATTTTAATCAAATAATTCAATTAGGGGTTTAATTATGATAAACGTAACGACTTTATCAAATAGAAAAACAAAATTACGAGTAATATGAAAGTGTGGAGAAAGGACAATAGTCGTGGGATGCAAGAAGGGCCCTTCTCTAGTGGTAGCCTACATTTATTAATGAAAGTGTAGGGCCTATGGACACAGAACGTAAATCACCATCAGTGCGATACTGAAACCCATTTGTTTCGCAGATAATAATGTAGGCCTAAGGGAATTTTTTTTTAAATACTAAAAAACTCAAAATATATATTTTGGGAAGCGGGAATGGTTTCGAAGAAATGTCAAATGTAAATGTAGTTGTAATTGTGTGTTTACATAACTTTAAAGTTAACATTTTGAAAATAAATTAGAAAACTACTTGGTTTCATTTTATGGTGGCAGTTCTAATCGTTTAAATTCTTGTTCTCTGTTCTCTACCATGGAAAATTTTTATTGTCTAAAATCATAATTCTAATTTAGGTTGCTAATCTATTCTTATAAAAGCCAAATACCATTGACTCATTGACTCATCACAGTTTCTCCAAAACCACGAGGCCTACATACATGAAATTTGGCACTAATACACTTTATATGCTCTAGAAGCGCTCTAAGAAAGGGTTTCCGAAAATTCAAAATTTTAAGAGGGGTTTTGTTGGGTCAAAGTTACTAAATCACATTTCTCCAAATCTACAGAACGGATTGGAATGAAATTTGGTATGTAGCTTCCTCTAGGGCCCTAGGTCCTCGCTAAAAAAGGGTTTTAAAAATTCGTAATTTTAGGGGGTTTGAGCGGGGGTCAAAATTACTAAAAAGAAACACCGAACGGATTGGAATGAAATTTATTAGGTAGCTTCCTCTAGGGCCGTAGGTGCTCGTTAAGAAATAGTTTGAAAAAAAATCGAAATTTTAGGGGAGGTTTGGGGGGTGGGTCAAAGTTACTAAAAATCCCCATAAGAAATACATAGTGTAATACATTTATTGATATCATATATTTTTTGTTAATATACATTTCTTTGATTCTTAGAACGAACTTTTCCCCAAAGGAGTCTATCGTGGTGCAAATATAAAAAAAAATCCTTAATTTCAGGTGAGAAATATACCCATGTACATGCAGTTCCAGAGGCAATTATATTAGAAATAAAACATATGATTCACCAACTATAAGAATAAATTTTGTTTTAAAAAAGAAATATCTGCACTGTCTAACAAAAACTGAAATAAGTCCTTTAACAGATATATCTGCTCCATAATCGCTGACAATAACTGTATTGAGCCAAAACATTACACACTGGAGTGGTGGTTGTTATCATTGCATTCGAATGCGGTGCGCTTGGTAAAGTGCAAGGGTTACAGAAACTATGTGGTCATGCAGGATGTAACAGTTTAGTATTCCTACATATATTTGGCAATCAAACAGTTTTAGATGACAACAAAGCAGCTTTGGCATGAGCAAAGAGGAAAACGGAACAAGGAAGAATTAAAGGTACCGGGAACGTTCACATACTTTTTCACAAACATATTTAAATTATTAAACAGATTCACTGTGACTTCATAATTGGATTCAAGTTGGAAAGGGGATACTTTAAAATCGGAGGCTAACTAATAAATATTATTATTATTCGCTAGAGAGAAAACTATTCAATCGACTTCGAACAAATTTCCACCAAACATGTCAATAATTAAGACTGTACAGATACACTAGAAAAGATGAATTTAAAAAACAACCCCCTTTTCGGCCAAAAAACCACCAAAAATCAGTTATGGTTATTATTAGCTAAACGAGAGTTTTTTAGAAAGATGCTGTTTTTTGCATATGGTAGGGGTACGTTAAGGGCTACAAATAAGCAAAATTTTATCAAAATAGTTATAGAGGTTTTATTAATCAAAAATTATAACTGATTTTTGGTTGGTTTTTTGGCCAAAAAGGGGGTTGTTTTTCAAAATTGTCAAAACCTTTTTTCGTGAATCTATAGGGTACAGGCCTAATTGACATGTTTGGTGAAAATTTGATCGAAATCGTTAGCATATTTTTCTCTCTAGCAGTGTATACATACAGGCAAACATACATACAGACATTTCGTAAAAAACACTTTTTTGGACTCAGGGGATATTTCCACAAAAATCTCAACATCGATTAACTATACTTTCTCTATTCTATAGTATAGTGAGAAAGTAAAAAGGAAAGGGGAGGAATGTTAAACATTCCAGTATGGTGCTGGTATGTTTTAGTTTGTTTAACTTAAAAAACGTATGTAGGATATTATTCTGCACAATTTGTTTTTTTACGCGACTTTATAGCTCTCTTGGTTGCTGTCTTTTTTGCTAACGAACTAGTCCGACCGACGTATACAACCAACGTGTGTACCAAAATTTTCCCAAATCGGACCTAAAATTAGGCCGCTAGATTGCGAACACATATATAATGACACCCAAAACGTGTTCTGGAGACCATGATCAGTGCTCATTTTCTACTTCCGACCATAGGTTTTGCCATAAGTGTCACTGCAATAGCTCATTTTTCCTATGGAAATTCGTTAAAAAAGTTTATATATTAAAAAATAAAAATTTTAGGAAGTGTTTAAAAAAAGTTCAGTATTTAAAATTTGTTTTAACAGTAACACTGTTCAATAAGGTATAAAATAAATGTATACAAAATTTTATTTAAGCTCTCTAAATTTTTTTTGAGTAAATAAATTGTTTGTTTTTAACACTTGTGGCTTATAGCCACTCACCAAGGTCGTAAACCAGTTAAGGGATAAAACCCCCTCGGAAATCCCGAAATTCAGTAGTAAAAACGAATACTAGGTTTAAAAAGGGCAAATTAAATTATAAAATAGACAACACAACAGATTATCCAACAACATACTGTATTTTACTTCATTGTTCATTGCATGCATACTGATATTTAGATTTACTTTATTAAACTACAACGTAAAATACAAATGGATGCAGTAGGTTACACCCTTACTCTCTTGTGAGCTTGATCTGATCTATTAAATAAGAAAACTGTGATGGTTTAACAAAAATACTTTACTCTAACAAAACATGCAATGCTCTGTGTATTGAAAATACTGCCAATATGGGGGTTGGCGTGTAAAGCACGCAATGCAATGTGTATTGAAAATACTCCCAATATTTTGGTTGGCGTGCAATGCACTGTGCGTCGGCCGTTTGTCATAGTCCCCCCCCCCACCCCCGAAAAGTTTTCCTGGCTACGGCTTGCCACTCACTACAAGGTAGTTTCGAAGTAGGTTCGACGTAGGCTACAATTTAATCTTATAAGTGAAGTTTAAACGATCTTATTAAAGCAGAAACAGTTTATTAGAACCTGTCCACTGAAGTAAGAAAGTAAATGGAAGTGTGTTTTTGTGCCCAAAGCAAGTCCATTACTGTATCCTTTATCCGCAGAGCTCTGAGTGACAGAACTTTTCTTATTTTTATTTCGAGATGATTAAGCTGTTGGGCTTCGAGCAGTATTTCATACAACGCGTAATACTAAGATATTTATTGGCCTTTGTACCAACTGGAAAGAGTTTATTGTTTGACTTTGTTTACACCCGTAAACTAGCTGAATTCATTATTTTCATGCTAAGGAGTAAAATTGTATAACTACTCTTAAAACTAAACAATAGTTATAACACATGCTATGAAGGCATAGATCTGATACTAGGCACTTATTACACTCGAGATGTTTTATAGGAAAAAAACAATTACGTTTCGATTATTTGTGTCTAAAGGATAAAATATTTTTAATAGTCAATATTTCAGTTAAATTGTACCCATAGACGTGAACAATGCAATCCAAAACGTACTGAGTTAGCTTTTCTGTGTTTTCATAGGGAACAAATATTAGATCATACAAACCCACAAACTTTTCTTTTTTATAGCAGAGGGCTTCACCCATATCCGTCCTTAGGGTGGAGCGATTGGAGCGGCCCATCCAGGCCCCGCAACTACTGAGGCCCCGCGCTGCGGACCATACTCGCGTTATAATAGTTTTAGGTTGAGATTTTGGACTAAAAGGTTTCTAGTTATTAAAGGGCTTATTGCGACCATGAAATATTTTAATCTATATATATTAAAGCGAAATACCACTCACTCACTCACTGACTCACTCATCACGATTTCTCAAAAACTACCGAACGGATTGAAATGAAATTTGGTATGTACCTTCCTCTAGGGCCATAGGTGCTCACTAAGAAAGTGTTTGAAAAAATTCGAAATTTTAGGGGAGTTTGCGGGGATTAAAGTTATTAAATCACCATTTCTTCAAAACTACCGAACGGATTGGAATGAAATTTGGTATGTAGCGTCATCTATGGCCATAAGTGTTCACTAAAAAAGGGTTTTAAAAAATTGGAAATTTTAGGGGGGTTTGGGGGGTAAAAATTACTGAATCACGATTTCTCCAAAATTACCGAACAGATTGGAATGAAATTCGGTATGTAGCTTCCTCTAGGGCCATAGGTAGGTGCTTACTAAGAAAGGATTTGAAAAAATTCTAAATTTTAGGGGGGATTTGCGAGAATCAAAGTTATTTTATCACGATTTCTTCAAAACTACCGAACGGATTGGAATGAAATTTGGTATGTAGCATCCTCTAGGGCCATAAGAGTTCACTAAACAAGGGTTTTAAAAAATTGGAAATTTTAGGGGGGTTTGGGGGGTAAAATTGACTGAATCACGATTTCTCCAAAATTACCGAACAGATTGGAATTAAATTTGGTATGTAGCTTCCTCTAGGGCCATAAGTGCTCGCTAAGAAAGGGTATGAAAAATTTCAAAATTTTAGGAGGGGTTTGGGGGGATAAAAGTTACTAAAATCTTAATTTCAGATCTTTCATTATTATGACAACAGTGCTTTTATTTTTTAAGATCTATATATATAAAAGCCAAATACCACTCACTGACTTAACACTTAAAAAGAATACAATTACGTTAAAAAGACTGAAACTACCAACCACCACGGGCAACGCCGTACGGGTCAGCTAGTGGTTTATATTGTTGAAGCACCTTGGATCAGGATGCGAACAAGACGCGAGACCCCGCGCTGCGTGAAGGAAAGCAACACAATCAGTACCGTAGCAGGTAGCTCTGAGAAGAGCTGATTGTGACCACGTGACTGTGACGCGCTACCTCGGCAAAATTGCTATAGTATGTGGTAAAAAAGTCTAGAATGTCATAAAAAATATACTCATTATGTCTTTGGGTTTTGTGGCCTTCTTTGTATATACGATTTCGTTTCACTTGAAAACATGAACAATGTGTTGTCTCAAAAAGGTTGAAATGTTTATTTAAAGTAAGTGTTATTAAAGTTCTAACAAGAACACAATAATTGATGGTTGGGTTATTTTATTTTTTAAACTACTTTTGAGGCAAACTGTAAATAAATCTATTTTTTAAGTAGGTAGTGGTAGTAAGGACCGTATTACACTGTAAAATATTTGATAAAATATGTTTTATAAAAGTTCCTTGACAAAGATCTTTGATAGTGTAATAAGACATCTTTTATAATATATTTCTTTTATAACATATCTTTTGTAAAATTTAAGAGGTTGGCATTACCTTTTATAAAATGTTAGATATATTTTTACCTTTTAGTACAAGTCCAAAATGTTTTTAAAAGATAATCACTTTTCAAATCTTTTTGTAATAGATGGATACCATCTTTTATAAAACATAAATATGTTATAAAATATTTTACAGTGTAATACGGGCATAAGAAGGGATGAAAATTTGTCAATGTTGGTCGTTTACTTACAAAAAGACCCCGCAAAACGTTTTGCACCAGGCCTCGCTTTTGCTAAGGACGGCTCTGCTTCAGCCACTGCTAGCTTTGTTCAACAACATTGCAGCGAAACTGGAAAAGCAAATGCAATTAGATTATTGTATACTAATATTTTCATGTAGTTGAGGATGTTTAGGACATAGAATTTTTATTTTTATTTAGAAGAAACCAAAGTTTCAAGTAAGAAAATATGATTAAAATGTGATACGATAAAGCAGTCACATAGAAATAGTAAAGAATACAGCTAAAATAGTTTTATTAGTGATGGGTGTTTGAATAATTATGATATAGTAATCCTTTTTCGATATTATTGTTTGCAATTACCTGACGTACAACAATTATTGGCTGTGAAGAATAATTACCCGATTCTAAATTTCATAATTTGGTTGTTAGAAAATCAAAACATAGAGTTTTGATAAATGTAGGCTATATGCTTTCAAGAATCTAGTTTTTCACTATAAGCCTAACCTGAAATTGTGTTAAGGTTTTTATCTGAACGGTTTTATTTATAATATGTAAAAACAGATGTTTAAATTTTAATATAGTAAGCCATTTTGGTACATTTTTTGTTGTTGTTATTTTGTTAAAGTAACATAAAAAAAAACTGTTCACTGTGAAGAATAATTACCCGATTCTAATTTTATAATTTGGTTATTTTAATAAATGTAGGCTACACAGGGTGATTTACCTCGATATGCAGAAACTTCGAGAGCTCTTTTTTTTCTTTTTTTTGTGTGTAGTAAGAGAGCACTTATCACGGTCTCCGGAATAAAAAATAAGACTAGAAATTAAATAATAGTTTGAAAAACTAAAAAATACGCTTTAAAAGAAAACGGAACTAAAACTTTTAAAATAATTGTGAAAAACCGTGGGGTGCTTTCCATCAAATGTTACAAATATTTCATTGGTGGATATTACATAAGTAGAGTTATTATAAAAATATAATGTAACGCACCCCACGCTTTTTTACAACTATCTTAAAATTTGTAGTTCGGTTTGCTTTTAAAGCGTATTTGTTTAGTTTTTAAACTAATATTTATTTATTTAATTTCCCTTTTGTGTTTGTATTTGATTTTTTACCACAACCTAAACAAGTGGTTGCGAAAAGTAATGACATAGTAGTACTTTTGATTAGTTGGTTGTTATGTAAAGAAATGTAAATATTGCATTCATCAAACGTGGTTTGGTTCGGTGTATGACAAACATTGTGTTGTGTTGCTAAGCTTTTATCTTAATCATCTGCTTTATCTGTTATAGGGATGGGACTGAAACCCTCGTTTTTTATAATTTTTAATCCTTAAAATCAATATGTTGCAAAATCCTTTCTTGGTGCACCTCTAAAAAATTGTATGAAGGTACCCTGAAAATCGTTTCTAGCAATCATAGATTTTGTTGTACGTTAGTTATGAATCAGTCGGTCACGATTTCTTCTATTGTATCATATACCATGCTATTTCACACCGTAAGAATCTCAGGAATAATATTTCTTTTCAAAAATATTTTTTTACAACTTACATAGGCGGGAAATATCTTTAAATTGATTTTAAATTGTCAGATTCCCTAGCTCCGCCATCTTGAGGATATAATATTTAGATTGACTTTCAGTAGAACATCAAGTAAATGCACAGTTCAGCTTGTACGTAAGTTTACTAGTCAGTTCAGATTATAAAGTTGATTCTTTAAAAAAAGTTGTACTTCATAAATATATAAATTCCACCATCGTTTAAACTACATGACTTTTGAACTCTCAGGCATTTTTCGTGATATTATAGACTTTATTATTATAATGTTTATAGAATTCTCGAAAATGACACTTAAATAATAAATTGCGTTACTCTATAGTAAAGTTTGGAAGGCTATTTGGTTTAATGAGGAAAGAAGAGAAAGTAATTTGCATAATGTAATTTTAGCTGCACGGTGTCGTTCTTTACCAAAAGTGTAATCATCTAGAATCTAGAAGAGGGGGAATTATGAGTTCTTAAAAACAGACTCCACTTTATTCTTCTACTTTAACGAACTAAAAATGCAACGTTGATGTTATTGTAGATTTTTATATCCTGATAGGAAAAATAACGTTCACAATTGGAGAAATTTAATCATCATAAAATCCGTTTAAATACTGTGCCCACTTATTACTTTCCATTGCATATTTTATAGACTTTGTGTAATATGAATCGGCAGTTTCTTTATTACAATTAAACTCAAACGGTAAATAATCGATTGTGATTAAAATTCATCAAAATGTTCCATCTTGCTTTTTGAATAACTTTTAAATGAAAGATGAGCACCAATCATACTCCACAGAAATCATTTTAAAATGTCATAAAAATATATAATGTAAATATACAGGGTATACAAAAAGTCCAGCACTAATTTATTATTTCGTATATAAAGAAATCTTAAAGGTAGATGTGATTGAGCTACCTACTCTATGTAAAAATACTATTTGATCAAGATTAAAAAAAAAAAAAAAATAACCGCCATTTTGAATGTAACTTTGTTTTATTAAATGGGAAGGTGGTCATGTCATACATCATTTCGATGTAGAATTTCAAGAGAAAACCAACGGTGAAATTTGCACATCCATATCACTTTAAACGATTAAAAATGGCTGTAAAAAACAACGAAATTGTGTTTTCCGATTTTGTCCTATTTCGCTGTACTATTTTTGCTTAAAATGGGCCTACTAATTATTTTTGGATTTAGAATTAAATAAGCTTTCAAACGATATTTGGTTGAACCAATCGAAATCAATTTTTAAAAATCAAAATGGATGTAACTCAAAAATTTTATGTACTCATAAATATCGTTGTGTGGCATATCGTTTGAAAGCTTACTTGTTATCTATATATATAAAAGCGAAATACCACTCACTCACTCACTCACTCACTGACTCACTCATTACGATTTCTTAAAAACTACCAAACGGATTGAAATGAAATTTGGTATGAAGCTTCCTCTAGGGCCATAACTGCTCACTAAGAAAGGGTTTGAAAAAATTCGAAATTTTAGGAGGGGTTTGGGGGGATTAAAGTTACTAAAATCATAATTTCAGATCTTTTATTATTATGACAATAGTGCTTTTATTATTTAAGATCTACATATATATAAAAGCCAAATACCACTCACTGACTGAACACTTAAAAAGAATACAATTAAGTTAAAAAGACTGAAAATACCAACCACCACGGGCAACGCCGTACGGGTCAGCTAGTATATGTATATATGCAATATAACTGCCGGAATTTAAGTCCTATTTGGTCCAAATTTTGTACAAAATGGTTGTGTAAGTCACGCGGCAGTAAATTGTTTTTGATAATTTTTGTACAAGAATGAAACTTTTTTTGCGATTTTACCTAAAAGAATAAATATTGGATAGTTTTCTGTAAATTTTATTTTTTACACGACCTTAGAGACTGTCTGGTTCGCCCAATATCTAGCTTTAATCGAAAGTTGAAAAAACCTAAAATACCATATTATTTATGTACCAGGTTCAAATCCACTTAAGGGATTTTACCTTGGGCTTCTGATCTGAGTCCGTCGTATGGAATCAAACTCGTAAAGCATAATCCATAGTAAAAAGTCGATGTGCAAACTCGCAAAGGGCAGTCCATAATCCGAGACCGCATTTTCGAGGTGTAAATTAGCCAAGCTAACGTAGCAGCGCTGGAGGCTGAGGGTTCAACAAAGTTTACTAATATATATCGTACACGTAGGCAGCTATTCAGTGCCTTCTTGAGATGACCAAGTTCCCAAATTGTTGGTTGAAACCCTAAAATATAAACTAAACTCACGTCACCTATGCAGGCTAAGGGCTAATCATATGTACTCTTTGAGTTATTTATGACATCATTAAAATACTGTTATGCCCCCACACCGAGCCTTCTAGAAGACCTTGTGACGTCACACTATGCCCTGTCTCAATGAAGTCTCTCGGTAACAACTTCACTCCTCCTTGTGACGACAACTTCGTGTGCTCGTCCGCATTCCCCAGTAGCTTGATATGTGGAAGTAACGATACGTATCCCTAAACTCTCAAAGCACTAGAATAGAATAGAAAAAGTACTTTATTTTGACATGCAATCCATATTTACTGCAATAGAAATAAAAAATACATACATTTAATAATCAATTATAGGAAATATATATATTTTTTTTATTTACATAGCACTGTACAGCATGGTCATTTGAATCCACCTATTTTAAATCCATCCATCCATCCATCAAAGCACACACACATATACAGGGTGTATCAGGAAGAAACGGAAAGAATTGCAGGACGTGTTCTACTGGTGAAAATAATGAAAAAAGTTCATATAAACATAGGTCCGCAAACGCTTCGATTTCCAGATATCCGCCATTTTGTTTTTTGTACAAAATAATTCATATCTAGATAACGGTTTGACTGATTGAGTTCAAACGTGGCATGAAGTTTAACCTAACTGTGATATACCTCAAGAAAAATAAACGATTAAACCCAATCATGAATTTCAAAATGGCGGCTGTTTGAATATTTCAAGCCCAATTTACTCCAAAACCGTACATTTTAACGAAAATTGTCAAGACATCTTTTTTGAAGCCCTTTTGATTTACTATCGTATAGTGTAACTGTCAAAACAATCAGATTAAGGATAAAAGTTAAGTTATTTGTACTAATTGGTTTGTTCAACCCGGCATCCTATACCAACACAGTAAATACTACAATATTGTATGGACATTTGTTGTCATTACCTTTTAACTTAGCTATTATCCATCCTCCGATTGTTTTGACAGTTAGACCATACGATAGGGAATCAAAAGGGCTACACATTGGTGTCTTGACATTTTTCGTTAAAATGTACAGTTTTGGAGTAATTTAGGTTTGAAATTTTCAAACAGCCGCCATTTTTAAACGCATGATTGGATTTAATCGTTTATTTTTCTTGAGGTATATCACTGTTAGGTTAAACTTCATGCCAAGTTTGAACACAATCAGTCAAACCGTTCTCTAGATATGAATTATTTTGTACAAAAAACAAAATGGCGGATATATGGAAAACGAAGCGTTTGCGGACCTATGTTTATATGAACTTTTTTCATTATTTTCACCAGTAGAATACGTCCTGCAATTCTTTCCGTTTCTTCCTGATACACCCTGTATAATCGGGTACTCGCTCTCGCACACAAAATATTGAATATGCAGTACATTAGAGCAAAAAGTAATTTTTTATTAGGACTTACACTATGGTCCACTTATATTTACAGTACTTATTTTACATCCATCCGTCCATCAAAGCATACATACATATAGATACAGGCACTCGCTCTAGCACACAAAATATTCATTAATAAACTTAGTGCCAGTTATATAATTAAAATTACTTACATATTATACAAATAGAATTAGAGTAATCCTTTTTTTAAAAAAAAAAAAAAAAAAATCAAGATATCAAAATTAAGTACCCCCCTCCACCACTTAACCACGTTTTTGTTTTCGATTTCAATTAAAAATTAAACTCATTCATTAATTGCCACCTAAAGTTTCATGCAATCTTCATGAATTCACCTAATCTCCGCCAATCTTTCCCGTTCAACAAAAGTTCAAATTCCTCCCGATTTAAACCGCTTTCTCTCAAAGCATTACTACTGACGGGTAATATGTGTAAATCATATTAATTTCATACTCATGTGTACGAAAAGAGTGTGGCAAATTTGAACTCAGTATTTTCTCCTCCAAAAAAAAGTTTTATTTAGTAACTGATCCTTTCATGATAGCTTTAGCGAAGCGGAGACCGAGAATTGTGCAGACAGTTTAGGATGAGCATACGAAAAACTAAAAGCTCATTGTGAGTGAGGATTCAGACTCATGGAACTCATAGTTACACCCACCAGACTGACAGTACCACATGTGCCAAGTTTAATGTTTGTCAAATTACACTGGCCCAAATTGAGTGACTGGACTTCAGATCCATATGTAAGAACAATGTTTAAAAAACATCAAAATGCAGAACATCCAACAAGACCAGTGAAATCAACAACTCTTGAAGAGGCTAATCCATTTGATATATGTTTGTAATACATGATAGTATTTTTTATCAAAATGTTTTGTAACTTAAATGAAACAACCATCAAGTTAAGGTGTTAAAATGATCCATCAATAAATATGTTTGTGAATTTTACGTAGTGTTTACTTAATTATAACAATAAATAGTTACACAGTAGGTGTATTGTTCTTCGCACAGGAAGTATATTATCTGAACTTTAAAATGATAAAAAAAATATATTGAAATAAGGTTTGTAGAGGTAAAAATATCAAAACATTTTCCGAGGGCCCCACACCGAGGAAGGTCGTATTTCCTGCACTGGAAAAATTGCGAATGAACTCCTGATTCGACCTATTTTAAAATGAGAGCTCTGTTGCTTGTTACAACTTCCTGAATAAGACGCAGATTAACTTTACTAAAGTTGGATCATCTGTCAAGCAGGTTTTTAAAGTTAAATGAAGAGTAAAGTCGGTCTAACCGTCTCACTGCCATACTTTATCTCGGCTTGTACAATATTACCAAGTCGCACCGTAATCTGAAAAGATTTATAATAAAATTTGTTTTTAAAAGTATTTAGTTTTGTGGAACTTTTATAGAGTGCATATAATTGTAGAACTAATGGTTGTTTTTAACTCTGAGGTGTTTAAGTTATACAAAAACGATGATAAATTTGGTCACTTAAGATCAAAAATACCACAAGAGTAACAAAAAAAAATTGGTTGTGTTTATCGAGAATAATTTCATGCAATATTGGTACTAAAAATAGGTACTTTAATTATTAATTAGAGAATAACTTTTTAATTAGTGTTACATATATGGTGCACAAAATAGTCCAGAGTATATCTTTGCTACCGCTGGAAAATTGTTTATCATTAGATTTCGTTGGACAAACTTGCTAAAAAAGAGTCCCTTATAACATAAAAGGTGATACATTTAAACAAAAATATTATATATATTTGTATTGCCAAATGAGATTTCTCGCTAAGGAATAGTTTGTTTTATGCTGTTTGGGCCATTTAATCATAAAATGTAACTTTAAATATATTCAATATATTAACGTTTTATAGATATAAATTATTTTTGAGCTGGAAAAAGCTAAATATAGGCTACAATTTTCTACGAAAAATCGCCAAATACAAATTTGAATTTTCGATGTTGCCAAAGTGCTTAGATAATATTTAGACACCCCTAAACAATATCCTTTAAGATAAATTTAAATCTAAGATACTAACTTCAATAATTGATATTACTTAATGTTATGAGATGAGTATTTGTCGAGATCAAATACTGATTCAATTGTTTTGAAGAACTGATCACATGTTTAAAATAAACAAAATGCCTTGTTCATTTAAAAAGGTCATACAATCTCGAAACAAGTACTCCGTATGACCAACGTTCAGTGAGAAGATTTTGATTATCCCAAATCAATGAAATGTTTGCTTGGTGAAGTAGTATGATTTTTACTTTCTCCACCCTATACGTAGTTTATGGAGAAAGTATTGTTTTCGTCCAAATTTTCGAATTTGATTTTTTAGTAGAATCATCTGTTTTGGTGCTCCCAGAACCCCCAAAAAATGTTTAGTGGAATTATCTGTGTTGGTGCTCCCTGAACCCAAAAATATGTTTAATGAAATTATTTGTTTTGGTGCTCCCTGATCCCAAAAAAGTGATTTTTTGGTGATGTCTGTCCGTGTGTCTGTGTGTCTGTTAGGATGTGTACAGAGCTGGAGACCATACCAACTGTCCGATTTTGATGAAATTCGATATGTAGGTGTAGTTCTAGAATATCAGGCGTTTTTTTCATTTTTTTAATTTTTTATTTTTAAGGGGTTTTATCCCCCCAAAAATGGCAAAAAAAACAGAAAAATCTAAATTTCTCAAAAACTGCTCAAACGATTTTGATAAAATTTGGCTTATTCGTAGCCCTTAATATACCCTACCATATGCAAAAACCGCATCTTTCTGAAAATTCTCGTTTAGGTAATAATAATAATAATAATAATACCTGATTTTTGTGGGGTTTTGGCGAAAAATGACGTTGTTTTTCAAAATGTTTCAAAACAAATTTTCGTGCATCTATACAATCCTAATTGACATGTTTGGTGCAAATTTGTTCGTAATCAATCGAATAGTTTAAATAAATAATAATAATATAATAATATTATAATATGGATGTGTGTTATATGCATTTAATATTTTCCATGGTAACATTTTCCTACTTTTGCAATTCTAAATAATTCGGCCACGAAGCTGAGCCGCTGACGTGAGTTGAGCAAATTTCCAAAATTAGGTTTATATGCCTATGTTTGAGGGTTTCAACCAACAATTTGGGAAATAGGTCTACTCACTAAGGCGTTGAACAGCTGTCTGTGTGTACGCAATATATTAGTAGAAATTGTTTCCTCCTAGTGCCTCACGAGTTTGCACCACTTGGCTTCGAACCGGGTACTTTTACGGTATTTTACGTTTTAGTCGATTTTGAGGGAACCAAGCTAGCTAAAAGGTCGCGTAAAAAAACAAAATGTGCAGAATAACATCCTACATTTATATTATTAGAAAAAACTCCAAAAAAATTCGTAGTTAAAATCTCAAAAAAAAGTAACTTCTGGTCAAAAAACGTACTTCCGGTTGTTGGATTTTTTGGCTAACGAACTCGTCCAAGCGACGTAGACAACCAACATGTGTACCAAATTTGAACCAAATCGGACTTAAAATGCGGCCGCTAGAGTGCGAACACATATATACATACATATATATATATGAATTTTAATGACACCCAAAAACGTGTTCTGGGGACCATGATCGGTTCTCATTTGCTACTCCCGACCTTGGGTCTCACCATAAGGGCCACTGCAATAGCTCATTTTCCTATGGAAATTCGCTAATGACCACCTCCTATGCTACTCTTGTGAAGGTATACAGTTTCAACTGGGAGAAAGTATGGGGCAGTTATCTGGTACTGTTTATTTAGTTTAAATATGATTGTAATATATTTGAGGACAGTAAGATCAAAAGTAAATTCCGATTAAAATTTAGTACTCATAGGCAATGTACAACAAAAGCAGTCAACTCCCCTCTCGGCTTGCATGTGAAAGTGATTAATTGCGGAATAGCAGCAGAAGCGAGTAATACACTGCGGGGTGGGTCCGGGAAGCGGTAAATTAGCCAAGTGTCTCCCGTTAAAGGGGTTTAACCGTTTGTTGAGGATTAATACATTATATACTAAAAATTCATAGCTCTTGTAAAGCTTCCTTTAAACGAAAGGGCAGTGAGTGGACCGAAACGTATGAAAGGTTTTAATATATGCTGTTTAAACTAAAAAGGAAATAATTGTGTTTTAAAGTCTAAAAATGTAATTTTAAAATCTGAATAGGATTATTATTTATCCGGAACACTTAAAAACACTACGTTAGGTAATTAACACCTTTTTTAAAAAAAGTTTAGGTTATCTACAATCAATTTATTTTTGATTATTAATTACTACAATTTGAATAGGTTGACAAGGTTGACGGGAATTATTACATTGCATTAGTAAGACGTTCGAGCGCGACTTGAATATCATCTGTAAGCACTTAATTTCTATTTGTGCGGTATGCACACATCAATTAAATTTTGCAGTGAAATCCGACGCAAATATCTTATCAGCTGATTAGTTTGAGGCAAAATAGCAATCGCTACAACTGTACAGCAAACTGCTGTAAATTGTATTATTAAAGTAATAATAATAATGGCTTTATGTATTTAAAATAGTTTAACATTATTTAATAATAATGATAATAAATAAATTTACCCAACCCGCCATGTTAAACTTCTTTATCACAAGCGTGATGTATACAACTTCTTTACTTCACTCGGTGAAGTAAAGTTTCAAAAACTCACTCGGTGAAGTAATGAAACCCATTCAAATAACATTGAGTGCTCAACTTAATAAAATATACCTCTATGGAGCCAACGACGTTCAACGCTAGAAATCAGCTGTGCGCTTGAATGTTATTGTTATGCTTTAAAGTATTTTCCTAACCTAGCTTTTTTTTGTAAAAGAACGTTACTTTTAGAAGATGAGTGAAATGGATAGTTTGCCTTCAGATATAGAAAATGAAGCAACTACAGTTATTAATGGATTATTACCAACAAAATCAAAAGAAAGATACGAAGCAGAGTTATATAAATATAAAGAGTGGTGTGGCAATAGAGGAACAACACACGTAACTAACGAAAAGGTAATTCTTGTCTATTTCAATAGCTTATCTAAAAAGTAAAAACAATGTAGCCTTTGGTCGTTCTATTCTATGCTCCGAACTATGCTATCTCTCAAGAAAAACACTGATATAAGTAAATGTACAAACTTGATATCATTTCTTAAAAGAAATTCGGAAGGTTATAAACCAAAAAAGTCAAAAACCTTTGATAAAGATGATATCACTAAATTTCTTTGTGAAGCAAATGATGATAACTTCCAGTTTACCAAAGTGGACCAACTTCCCCATATCATGTATATTGTGGGGACATGAAAAATATTGTACGTAACCCCCTGTATATTGTCGGGTCAGGTAAAATCTTGTACGTTACACGTTACGCAAGAGCGTGTTTACATCACTTAGGTGAATTATGCAACTCGCTTCGCTCGTTGCACAATCTGCGTTATGTAAAAACGCTCTTACTACACTCGTAACGTAAATAGCTATTATTTTACCTAACAAATTTATAATACAAAATAAAAATTAACTTATTCTATATTATTGTATGCAATTATAACCAATGCATAATCGCATGGCCTAGGAAATGTGACAGAGTAGTAAGTTTTACAAAGTAATTAATTGACAAAACAGAGAAAGAAAAACATAAATTTAGTTGTATATAAAATGGAAAAAAATAACACTTTCAACTTAACACACTAAATGGACAAAATCACAAGTAGAGTCCCGATATTTCGATTTGAATGGGACCGAGAGTACCTCGGATTGTGAAAAACTCGGAGTATGTAGGGGTAGGATAAAACTAATATTTATAGTCCTAGTATCTCCGAAAAACTTTTAGTTTTAATATACACTATTTTGTATTTTGAACACTGAGGTAAAAAAAGTAATTTTATACACAGTAAAAAATAGAAACTTACTTATTAAAGCAATCATAAATTCATTTTTGTTTAACTACACTGCAACGTTTACGAGCTGCGATGTCACGCCAGGGGGATACGGCAGTGCCGGGAAAAGTTAGTTTCGATGTTATTTTTGTAAATACAGTAGAACTTGGATAATTCGAACGTCTTTAAGTCGAAATTACCGTTAGTTCGAAGTTTCGGTTCGGTGAATTGAACTTTATATGATATCAATGTAAACAAATATGGATAATTCGAAGACAATTTCTTTAATTCGAAGTTTTTTTCAACACTACAAATAAAAACTTGTGCTGTGAAAGGGATCGCTGGATAAATAGGTCACTGTCTGGTAGAAAGGGGGATGGATATAGGGGGCAAGAATAACGTGCTTGTACACGTATTGTAATTCTAGACGCGGTACCGGCTTCCAAGAATTTTGCCTTCCGCGAATTCTCTAGGTACCGATTACTGTAGTTTGTCATTGATGCTCTGCCCAACTGCCCAATCTCTGACTGTTGTTAAATCTCGACAAAACCTTTTGTAAACAGAACAATATTGTTTATTGACACCGCGTATAACTCTATCCCACTTATATGAACAACGCTCCCCCCCCCCCCCCCCCCGCGAACATAACTTTAGTTGTACATATAATTGATCAGGGCATTATAAAAAATGCTAAGCATTTATACCGGCGACTTAATGTACATACGGATTCTGGTATATATATATCAAACGAAATATTAAATAAATAATCTTGAATAAAAAATTCACATTTAGTAATTACAAATACAATTTACTGGAATATATATGCATATATTAAAATAATGACAAATGTAAGTTAAGTTCAGCACATCATTCTGATAAGTAAACTAATCGATAGTAAACTCAGCAATTAGTTTGTATTTATATGTTTAGCCTACCAAGCGCTATTCACCAATAAGAGTCAGTCCTGAACCTTTAGATATTCTATCACCATCTTTCTTAACAATTTACCATCACCCAACCATCTTCGCCAGATTTCCACGAGCCCCAAAAATGCTCGGTGTTCTCTACATCGCCTTGAATTGCATATTGAACATATGAGGTCATGACTGTGAATTGCACAGTTCGTCATTTATTCATCATACGTTGTCAAGTTTATGTATTTACTACAAAGTGGTACTAGTACTAACAGCCAACCGCAACTTTTTTGCAGCTCTTTTAGGTTATGTAACCAAATTTAAAGCAAATACAAACAAAAAACCTACAAAAAATAACTACTGTATTTCTAATTTAAACATATGTTGTTATGTACAGTACTATAGATTAACAGCTGATTCGTATCAACTCAATTTTAGGTACAGAACCTAAACACGTATATGAATGAATGTACATTCATTATCATAACAAGCAACTTTGGGTGGTATCACTTAATTATTTTGCACAACCAACAGCTTTTCAGGTTAGGTTTAAATAATAATATAAATAAAACTGTTGTTGTGTATGTATGAGTATATTATTCCACCATAGCTGGAACACATTTGCCAATTTCAACCAAGCGTAGTACACATATCGAGACTTACTATGTGGGGAAAGTATTTTGGGAGTAAAACACCTGCAGTAAAAGTATTTATGGATGTAGTGGGAAGGGAATGATAGGTGAAACAGCAATTGTCATTTCTGTCTTATATATAATTATTTTCAATCTAAAAACATTTTGATTAATATTTTGTGCAAGAAAAAGTAATAACAGTTCCACAGTAGAAGACGGGTATTGAAACCCGTACTACGTATATATAGTAGAGTAGATAAATACACACCAACAATCAATCATAGCAGGGCTCTATAACGTAACTTTATACACTTTGTTATAGATCTAACTTAATCATAGTGGTAACTTTAGGACCACTGTACAGGAAAGCATTGAATTAAAATATAACTAAACACCCCCCCCCCCCCCCCCCCGCCCCCCCCCTTAGAAAAGGCGTAGCTTCAGTAAATAAAGAACCCTTTCAGAATATAAAATTACGACCGCAATTCCAACAATGCAATGTATCGCCTATCCCTTGATTAAAACTGTAACTAAGGGTCGTATGTTGATGTTGGGGCGGAGTTAGGGTGAAAAATATATTTTACACACATGAACAAAGATCTTAAATGTACAATTTTAAAAATAGTGTCCGCTGGAAAAGATGTATTTGCAGTCGTGTGACGTTTGACCTGGATAGTTTGCACATTGCACACATGACAATACTGGGTTGCTTTATAATACAGAAGATCACTGCTTCCTTCGCTCGTCGTCTGCCATGTTCCTCTTCTTGTACAATTGTAAACAGTGTACATTAAAGTTTTATTTATGAACAAAAATAATTTATGTTCGTAAATTCACAGTAAAAGCTTGCGCCGCATTAAATTTATTAATTTTTAAATAGAATCCATTGGCCAGTTTATATTCGGCAAAGCTTAGAAAATGTGCTTTTTTCATACAGGTAATTTATGTATTGCTTGCCTCAACTAGATTAAGCATCTAGTCATTATAAATTCGGACATTATAAATATACCTTAATGTTGTTTTATTATTTACTAGCTGGCCCGACCCGGCTTTGCACGGATAGACAAATCAAAGTTAAATGTATATTAACAAAAAATATATTATATCAATAAATATATTACACTATGTATTACTTATGGGGATTTTTAGTAAATATGACCCCTTCCCCAAACCTCCCCTAAAATTTAATTTTTTAAAACTCTTTCTTAGCAAACACCTAGGCCCTAGAGGAAGCTACATAATAAATTTCATTCCAATCCGTTCGGTGGTTCTTTTTAGTACCTTAACTTTGACCCCCAAAACCCCACTAAAATTTTCAATGTTTTAAAACCCTTTCTTAGCGAGTACCTAGGGCCCTAGAGGAAGCTACATACCAAATTTCATTCCAATCCGTTCCATGGTTTTTTTGTAGTAACTTTGATCCCCCAAACCCCCCTAAAACTTAGAATTTTTTAAAACCTTTTCTTAGCGAGCATCTATGGCCCTAGATAAAGCTACATACTAAATTTCATTCCAATCCGTTCGGTAGGTATTGATAAATCGTGATTTAGTAAATTTGTACCCCCCAACCCCCCCCCCCCCCTAAAATTTCGAATTTTCGGAAACCCTTTCTTAGTGCGCTTTTAGAGCCTATAAAGAGTATTAGTGCCAAATTTCATGTTTGTAGGCCTCGTGGTTTTGGAGAAACTGTGATGAGTCAATGAGTCAATGGTATTTGGCTTTTATAAGTATAGATAAATGTACCTTGATGTTTTAAAGTTTCTTTAGTCTAATTAAGTTAATCATTCGTTAGGAAACTTTGTAGCAACTGTATTGCTCATTTTAAGAACAAGAACTTTACGTACAATTTAAAACTAAAAATTTTAAAGAACCTTAATTTTAGTAAACACTTATGCAATTAATTTTAGGAAACCTTTTTAAACAAGGCTAACCTATTTTTAACAAGAATGTTAAGTAGTTCAATGTCTAATGATTTTTTTTAAACGTCATAAAATAATTTCTTTTTTATATACAAACATATCTTTATACCTAAGAAAGAAATTTTAGAAAACAAACATTGGTTAACTCTGTAGGTTAAATTATGATTTACAATAGTAAAATATATGCGTATAGATATTAATATTCTAACTGACTGACAGATCCATAATCAACGTACATCCAAAACTATGATAAGTAGAAAACAACAATTATTGTCAAATCACCTGGTTACCTCTGTGTAGAAGTGCAAGAAAGGATTTCAATATTAGTTTTAACTATTGAAAATTATCAAATATTACTCCCAGCCCTTTAATAGATAATTCGAACCAAACCCAATTCTATACTAAACCTACACTCGTTTGTTGAATATAATAACATTTATTACCATAACTAATTATTTTTTACAAGTAACAGCTTTTTTTCGATTGGGCTAACAAAATAAAAACAAAAAGGAAAATGGCTTACTGTGTTCTAATTTCTAACATCAGCTGTTATACATTATAAACAAAACAACTGGTTTGTATCAATAAAACAATTAGGTTGGTCCTATAACACTAAACCAAAAAAGATTTCTTGAATGCAGTTACATTTTTTACCATTGCAAAAACAACAATGTTTTTATGTTGGATAAAAAAATTAAAACATCTACTAAAAAAGGGTCACTGCATACAATACTGGGCTGCTTTTTAATACAGAAGACCACTGCGTGCTTCCATGTTCCTGTTTTTGTACAATTGTAAACAGTGCCATTTAAAGTTTTGTTTATGAACAAAAATAATTTCTGTTCGTACGTTCACAGTAAAATTAAATACTGTAAAACATATTATAAATAAAACAGCAGCTTTGGATCAAAAGCTAAACCCAATTTTTGGTTAGCCCTAACTGTAACACATTACGTTTCTTGGCAGTGTTTTATACAATAACAACTAACTAACTAGGATAGGACGTTGCAAACATAAACAACGAAAAAGGCTTACAATATCATAATTAATTATTCAAACTCTTATTACTATTTATGTTATACTATCTTTATTCATCAATAGGGAGCAGTTTGAAATACTGCTTTGCATTATCACATTTTGGTCATATTTTATAACCTGCAAATTTTCTCTCTTCTGTAAAGAAAATTCAATCTCTGATCTAATAGATCCCCATTTGCGTAAAAATATCATAGTATACGAAAAACTGCTTGCATTTGCTACTCCCCAAGTCGCCGCCGTGGGGGTTGGTGAGCGAAGCGATCAGGGGCTTTTGATTTTTCCATCGTTCTGAGGTCAAGGGATAATGAAACGAAAAACTAGGTATACTATTTAAGGAGATATGCCTCTATCTATTATGGATAATTTTTCTTATTTTTTTTTTTACATTTTTCAAGAGTAATATTTTTTTGTTGAAAATTTAGTTCTGAACATCTATACAAAGTTTTACGTCTTCGGTCAAATTTTTCAAGTATTCTTTCAATAAAATTAAGAATATTGCGCTCTACGATTTCGTACGACACTGAACTTTTCAGTCTATATAGTTGGTGTTTCAACCAAAGAGACATTGCAAACCATGTTAAACCAAGAAAACACAAAGACTGTATAAAAACACAAATCAATGATACAGTTTACCATTATATTTATATTTTGCCCCTATATGACGAGTTATTGAAACGTTGCGCCTCCGGCAAACTCAGAATGCAAATGAGTATCTGCATGGGGTAATATGGAGGAAATGCCCTAAGATTATTTTTACAGCCAAAAGAATGGTCAAGGCCTTAGTAGCAGAGGGTGTGTGCTTGTATAATGAGCACTTAATTACAATGGTAAATCTTTTTGCAAAGGCTGGAATTTCACCAGGTAGGAACACGGTGTCTCTCAGCCCGAAAAAGGACATCCATCGTATAAAGTCGAAGAAAGTAAGGGACACTGAAAAATACAAGAAATACAGAAAGATATTGAAACGGGCCCAGATGGAGGAAGAAGAAAAGAAAAAAGAAAAAGAGGGCGTCTCATATGGAGCAGGTGACTTTTAGTGTATGTAGTGGAATGAATACTTTGAACAGTGATTTCTCAAAACTGCGTTTTTGTAAACTACACTCTACGTAAGTTTAAACAACTTGACATATTCTAATAAAATTTTCACATGATGTTCTTCATAGTATTTGGAAAGTTTGTGTGTATAGATAACATTGTGCAGTGATTCTAATAAATCTTATGTTTTACATTGAACAATTGATTTTTCCCAACACTTATCAAATAATCGAAAAGAATTTACTAAAATTATGTTTGTTGAGTTACCATGGTTCCCATACACAGAAATGATTCTTATGATGTGGAAAAACAAAATAAATTTACTTTTTCACATTATGTTGAAAAAAAAAATATTCAAAATTGAAAATATTGAAAAAAAAATAAAAAATTACTATAACTTTCCCAAAATATCTTTCAATATCTTTTTTTATATATGCCCTCCTTTTTGGTCAACTATAATCTGAATAAAATCATAAAAGACATAACAAATGAAAATTTTTTGAAAAATTCATAGATAGAGGCATATCCCCGTGGTAACTAGTGCAATATATGGTATTTCTTTAAAATTTACCTAAGACGCTTATAATGTTGTATAATTTCGAAAAAAATATTACTAATTGATGGTTTGTAAGGAATGAATAAAATCTATCATTTCTTAATTCACTCGTACTAATCTGTACATCCAAAGATGCAAATTGGCAGGCAAGAACATGCTGATAAGACAGGCGAACAACCATTTTTAATAGTGTCCATATGCAGAAATTTTTAGAAATCTGAAATAACCGACCTTTGTCATAAATGATGCCACCTTTTGAGTGAGGGATTGACTGGTCCATCCATGAAATGTATTGTTCTAATATATCTAAATAATATTCATTACATTTTAAACGCATTAGTGTTCCACTGAAACCAGTTTATAAACCAAATAATGTTTACTAAAGTTAATATCATAATTGTTTCAATTAGCTTTTCTGTATGACTGTACTTTCCTTCTGTACACAATTTCTGAATACGCTTGGAATTTTGTGGAAATATTTGAAGCTTCGATAACTCCAACTCTGCGGTTCACTGGGAACTTTATAATCGCTCTCAAGTTTCTCTCTCGGTTTTGTGGTTTTACAAACAGCAGAGTTGAAGGGTTGTTGTTAGCCCTTCCATCAGCATTTACACTGTCAGTCGATTTTAACGTCCTAAGCATGTACGTAATATTTCAAACAAATAAACTTACTAAAAAGATAAAACAGTTTTTTATTTTTAGTAAAATGTAACACTTTATATCAAACATAAGAGAAGAGTAAAACATGCGTAAAGAGATGTATAAGAATACATGTATATACGATGTATAGGCTATACTAAAATACAATTAGTGCAGCCTAGTTGAAATACCAAATAATAATAAAAATCATTTGCCCTGATCTCTTTTAACAATGTTTTGGATATAATAATTCCAAAATTATATTATGGTTAACTTATTTAATAAAATAAGAAAGGCGAGACATTATAGTTCTTAATTGTTTACAATTTTGAATCCGACTTACGTTTAATTCAAGACTTGCTTCGCTATAAACAACATTTTGTCGATTCATTGTACAGTAACAATCTTGAGGTAAGATTACCTTTACACGACAGACAGTTCAAGGCTTCTTGTGCAATCTTATTGTAGAGTCATTGTCATGCAATATTCTTGACAAGTATAGTGTACCTTTTCATGGCATACAGTTCAAGATTTCGTGTGCAGTGTTATTGTAGAGTCATTGCACAGTAAAGTTCTTGACAAGAATAGAATACCTTTTTATTAGAGACAGTTCATGGCTTCATGTGCAATTGTAGAGTCATTGTAATGCAACATTCTTAACAAGTATATAGTACCTTTTCATGACATACAGTTTAAGATTTCGTGTGCAGTGTTATTGTAGAGTCATTGTACAGTAACATTCTTGACAAGT
>JAGFPH010004791.1:58944-75090 GCA_018207615.1 Philaenus spumarius
ACTACGGCGTTTCAACGACTAGACTACGGCGTTTCAACGACTAGACTACGACGTTTCAACGACTAGACTATGGCGTTTCAACGACCAGACTATGGCGTTTCAACGACTGGACTATGGCTTTTCAACGATGACTGAGGGACGGTTGTTTATTCTCCCTTCTTAACTTAGTTATCATGTACTCTCATCGCATTGTTCCATTCAATATATATATATAATGAATATAATCATTTACATATAAAGGGTGTTTTGCGATAGGTTGGCACAACCTCAAGAGATGATAGGGGACCTAACAAAACGTTACCTCAATTTGCAAACCTCGCAATGTTGTTATATATAGACCAACTTTTCAGGAGATGAAACAAATTTGTGACATTTTTTTATTTATTTGTAGAAGTCTTGTACTATATCTGAAAGATACCATTTCAATGTATTCTTACTATAATTTATACTCGTGTATTTAATTTTTCTTTTTCTATTATTTTTTAAAAGGAGTTACGACTTTTCACACAGTTTGTGTTGTAGATACAAGTTTTTCGTAAAACTGGAGTAGTGTTATTACTGGTGAAAACTCGCAACTCCTTATCAAAAACAAACATATCCTAAACTCATTCAAATTGTAGAAACCTCGTACTCCTATTTCCTTTATAATCTAAACTTAGAGCCATTTTTACTTGAAATATATTTTGTTTAGATCATTTAAGTTGATCAGTACTTAAATCTCCATGATTACAGCTAAGCTGCAGGTCGTTAATA
Organism: Philaenus spumarius; assembly: GCA_018207615.1. Lineage (NCBI taxonomy): Eukaryota > Metazoa > Arthropoda > Insecta > Hemiptera > Aphrophoridae > Philaenus > Philaenus spumarius. Next base: position 59,698 of record JAGFPH010004791.1, read on the forward strand.
GTTTAAACTACTGAACACACACAAAGCAATGACAATTCACAATGTTCCACTCTGAAAGCAATGCTACAACTTGGAGTTAGAAGGTATGCTAACACAAAAATTGAAATAATGGAGTTACGAGGTGTCTTTGAACTTAAATATTTAAAAAAATATGTTTTATATTTTTATTATATTTATTCACATTTTACACTGTAACCATACATATAAAAAAAAAAAACACAATTTCCAATCCTACTTTGATTATACAAACAAATTATAATGCATCAAAAAACAAAAGAAGAATATTTTTTAACTTGATAGAATAAACTATACTTACTTAGAACATAAATTATAGAAACATTATACATACAAAATACTACAGACAACAATACAATCAACAGTATAACAGTGAACAAATTTAGGGATCTCCTAGGCATTCGATAGTTTGAGACTTCCATCAAAAAGAACAAAACAATATCGAGATGAAGAGTTCGGCAGGAGCCCTAACCTAACCACAAGAAAAGTAAGTATGAAGTTTAAATATATACATATCATAGAGAATAAAAAACAATCAATCAAATATTTTTGTTTCGGAGTTCTGGGTTTTTACATAAGGATAGAGATAGTTGTGCTTCAAAGGCTGGTATCAAAATGTCAATTTCATAAAAAATGGAGTTACTAGGTTTACAAATTAAATTAGCGAAAAAGCGAACTTTTTCATATGAACGAAGGTCCGGAAAAGCTTCGTTTTCCAGATATCCGCCATTTTGTTTCTTTTTTATAAATAATTCGGTAATATTTTACTGACTGAATTAAAACTGAAATCTAACCTAACAATGATCTATTTCAAGACAAATAATCGATTATACCCAATAATGTGTTTTCAAATGGTGACCGTGAAATTGCAATCCTAAATTACCCAAAATAGTACAGTTTGACAAAAAAATAGCATAATACCTCTTTTTAGCCATTTTATTACGCTAGCGGATGGTGTATATGTTAAAATAATCGGATGAAGGATATTTAATTTATGTGTAGTAATTGTTGGTTGTTTGTTGGCATCCTTTACCAACAAATTAAACACAATACGGTTTGTACATACGCTGTTATTATCTTTAACTTAACTTTTATTCTTCAACTGATTGTTTTGACTTGTATAAACTCTATCAGCGGAGGTTTCGGAACTTAAGTCGAGTTGTATGGATTACACCAGCGAGACTTCTTTTGTAGTTATTTCAGTTAAGTGCGCCCTAAAAAGAAATTGTTTTGACAGTTGCATGTACTCTGATCACCATGTTAAAATCACTATGTTTAATCGTTTATAGGTTTAATAAATATCAACGTTGTTTATCTATGCGTGCTGGAATATCACCACAACAAACCTCACACATCCCCATGAGGGTTGTACGGTATGGTAGCCTTCCATTTCCTATCTATATGAAAAGTTATCGTCTTGAAACTTTAAGGGGTTGGGTTAGAGGATGTAGGTGTGAAAAGAGTGCGTCGCACCAATAGACTTATGAAAAGTCGGAAATCGAGTGCCAAAGTGGCCGAGACTTGCCAGAATGATCCTGAATTTTCTAAAAGCTTCAATATTGTTATCAAAATGTTTTAGCGTGTTCTAGGATGTTGGAGATAGTTGTAGAACGGTTCTAGAATGTTCAAGACGTTTATGTGCAATTGAAGGGACTTCCAGTTCATGCACGTTTCAGAACGTTCTACAATGTACGAGACACCAAAAACGGGTTGTGAAGTTAAATACCAACATTCATATTACTCTTAAATTATATACAGGAAAGAAAAACATTTTCATTTTGATTATGAAAATCATGTACATGTAGACGTGAAATCAAACCTGTGGAAATCGTGGTTTTTATTGGAACTGGCGTATAGTTGATAATGTTCGTAAGACTAAATGAGAAACCTAGACTGATTTGGAAGAAACTCATTATACGTTTTGTCCCAGTAAACATTCAATACGTATCATGTATTTATTTCATTAATTTATTCTTAGTGCTTTATAAATTTCGAAGTTGTGTTTTTCCTTGTTGCATGTAAGTAAATGTTTAAAGTTGGTGGACAGATCTATATTAGAGAGGATAGTACTTAACAATAAGTGGCGTGCATAGTATTATTAGTTATAATATTCCTATTGGGTAAACTCTTTGAAACGTTTTTTTCTGACTACTGATATGTCCTGTATACAAAAAAACTAGCTGACCCGGCAATGATTTGCTATTGTATAATTATTTTGGTGAAATAAAAGCGACAAATGATCGCGATTTAGTAACTTTGACCCTAAGAATTTCGATTTTTTTAAAACACTTTCTTAGTGAACACCTATGGCCCTAGAGGAGGCTACATACCAAATTTCATTCTAATCCGGACTAGAACGGATTAGAACAAAATTTACTAAATCAAGTAAATTTCCCCCCACCAAACCCTAATAAAATTTCGAATTTTTTGAAAACCTTTCTTAGTTAGCACCTATGGCCCTAGAAGAAGCTACATACCAAATTTCGTTCCAATCCGTTCAGTAGTTTTGTAGTTTTGGAGAAATCTAGATTTTTGGTTAATTTCATCCCAAAACCCCCCTAAAATTTCGAATTTTTTAAAACACTTTTTTTACTGAACACTTATGGCCCTAGAGGAAGCTACATACCAAATTTCATTCCAATCCGTTGGGTAGTTTTGAAGAAATCGTGATTTAATAAATTTAATCCCCCAAAAGCCCCTAAAATTTCGAATATTTTCAAATCCTTTCTTAGTAAGCGCCTATGGCCCTAGAGGAAGCTACATACCAAATTGAATTTCAATCTGTTCGGTAATTTTGGAGAAATAGTGATTTAGTAATTTTTACCACCCCAAACCCCCATAAAATTTCAAATTTTTTAAAACCCTTCTTATTGAACACTTATGGCCCTAGAGGAAGCTACTTTCCAAATTTCATTCCAATCCGTTCGGTAGTTTTGAAGAAATCGTTTTCTAATAACTTTGATCCCACCAAACCCCCCTAAAATTTCGAATTTTTTAAAACCCTTTTTTAGTGAACACTTATGGCCCTGGAGGAAGCTACATACCAAATTTCATTCCAATCCGTTAGGTAGTTTTGAAGAAATCGTGATTTAATAACTTTAATCTCCCCAAAACCCCCTAAAATTTCAAATTTTTTGAAACCTTTTCTTAGCGAGCGCCTATGGCCCTAGAGGAAGCTACATACCAAATTTTATTCGAATCTGTTCTGTATTTTTGGAGAAATCGTGATTTAGTCATTTTTACCACCCAAACCCCCCTAAAATTTCCAATTTTTTAAAACCCTTTCTTAGTGAGCATCTATGGCCGTAGAGGAAGCTACATACCAAATATATTTCCAATCTGTTCGGTAATTTTGGAGAAATCGTGATTTTGTAATTTTTACCCCCGAACTCCCCGAAAATTTCAAATTTTTTAAAACCATTTTTTAGTGAACACTTATGGTCCTAGAGGAAGCTACATACCAAATTTAATTTCAATCCGTTCAGTAGTTTTTGAGAAATCGTGATGAGTGAGTGAGTGGTATTTCGCTTTTATATATTATATAGATTACAATCAACACAGGTGGTTTTACTTCACACAGTTTGTTTTGGGTGTCAGAAGATCTTATCGTTTTTGAAAGGAGTTTTAGAAATGCACGTTTCCTAACTCATCAATAAAATGTTTCATCAAAATATTACTAGTAGATTTTAAGGTAAATCCTTATACAAATACAACCAATCCGTTTTGTTAATGATGCAAACCAATCTTTTATATTTTAAAAAATAAATACAGGTTTAACTTAATTTTAACTGTTATGGAATTGAACAACTAATATTACTTGCACGTTAAAATTAAATCACCGCATTAAAAAGCGTTTTCGGAGCTTATTCTAAAAACAATTTTAGAAAATAAATCCCTGATGTAAAATGTCAAAAGGAGATGGTTTCGTGAAGACACAAAGAGATAACGAGGTACTGTAAGATGTAGAACCAGACCGAGTTGTTTTAATTAAAGAGATTATATTCGAATTAAGAAAGGATTTGTAGGGAGTAAGTTATGTTCATCCTCCCAGACGTTTTTTCTTTCAATGAATAGCACTGAATCAACGCTTTTAAATTCCGTTACATTTACAGGAAGAGTGAATGGTATAAATATGTGTTTTACAGATAACCATACATTTTTTAATGTTCAATTCACAACGCCTCAATTGTTTTGTAATTCAATTCTTTAAAAAGAAATGAAATCTAATTACAGTCTAAAATTAGTATTGAACCTGTACTGTATTTTGTTTCAAAAACTAAGGGAGTTCGCATGACTAATTACTTCATAACAAAAATGAATGTGAACGGGTAAGTATGTGAACGAGTATCGTATGGTCGCGAACACACTGGTACACTACAATAACTCAAGAAATTTTTTACTTTATTTTAAGGGTCACAGTTAAACTCTGTGTGTACTTGTTATTTGTAAATTTGTTTTGTGTTCGTGTTTTTTTTTTTTTTTTTTTTTATCAAACGATGCTTACTAATCTACGCAAGATAAAACAACTTTATAGAGGTATGATAATACCTGAAGAAAAATCAAAACGTAGTAGACCCTAACAATTGGAGAAAAAAGTCAAAGAAGGGCCGTTAGCAGTTAGGGAAACTTATTTAATTAACATTTGCTTTTGTATTAGCCCCTAAGTAATAACATGATGAAATTCAGTGTTAACAATGTGTGAATTTTTACTTTAGTTGAGAATAAAGTTATGATTTATAAATTCCTTGAGTATAAAATATACGTTTTATTATTTAAACTCGTCAATCTAATAAATTAGTTTAGTAAAAAGGTACTAATAAAGTTTAGCTTCATCTTTCTTTTCTATATTAATATTATAAAGAGGTAAAATTTATTTGTTTGTTTGTTTGTAGGGGGCTAATCTCTCGAACTACTGAACCGTTTGAAAAAAAAATAGTGTTACTAATAAAAAGCTACACTATCAATGAGTAACATAGGCTATAATTAATTTTGATGAAAACATTTTTTATTTCAGTGTTTGTAAATTTAGTCGAAAAAAATCGTAAGTTATTCTTAATTTAAGGTACCAAACAAATGTATTTACATTTATTACCATAGCAACCAACTGTAAAAAATAACAGATACAACAGCTATTTGCTCTAATATTTTCATTAACAAATGATTTCACACTTTGAAGCAACTATTTGTATTTCTAACTTTTAGGTTAGGTTTTTATTAAAGTTAGACCTTATCCTTGCTGGTTCTTTTAACCTTATTACAACTGCCTTATTTAACATTGTTATAAAATAAACGAAATAATTTGTTTTGAACATTTAACATTATTTACAATCTTAGCTTTGGGGTTAATTAATTAATCCTACACCTTTGTTATAAATAAAACATAACATGGTTATGTGTATATAAGGTTCTAACGGGGCTTACGTGCGGAGCACGCAGAGGTTTCCCTCAGTTCTTTATATATGTGTGTATAAATTTTCAAAAACTGAAAGTTTAAATAAAAAAAAACCCGTTAAATTATGTTTACATAATTCATGAATAATACTATAATAAAGATATTTTAAATAATTTTATTTGGTTAGCCTTTTACGTTATTGCATTAAATTTACACGAAAACATTTTTTTTTCGGAGCAACGTTAGTATTTTAAGCAAAATCATTAAAATACCCTTTATTTTCCACAAGTGTGTCTATTTGTGTAAACGAATACCTTACCTGATTCCGCCTCTACATCAACAAAGCTTGTTTATGTTTTAATCAAGGAATAATTAATAAATTGCGTAAATAACCTAATTGTATACGCTCAAAGGTTCATTATTTGCTGGAACTACGGTATAAGCCTACAAGCACTGGTTTCTAGTAATATCGCAGTTCAACTGAATCATTTTTGCCAAACCTCCAACACAGTCAAACTCAAATTTAAATTAAATAAATAATGAATCCAACAATACCAACATTGAAATCAGATGAGAGGTGTCTGCTAATTCAAAGTTGACTCTTATCCAAATGCATATAATAGAAATTTTGTTCTCGCGTTTTGTGCAGTCCGACGCTCGGCTGTAAAGAAACGCCACTACTAGCATATATGGAAAGCAATAAAGAAGTGCATGCACTGCAATTTGCAGTAGCGTTCTCTAAAACATGCAGTCGTGATTTAAACATTTTTTTCTAAAAACACGTTGAATGTATAGATGCATCTATACAAGAGTGAAACGCTTGAATCATTTTGTCAAAACAATTAGTTCGACCAATCTTGCTCAAAACACACCAATTTTTTTTATTATAGTCTGTTAGTTTATCGTTAGTACACTGTTTACGACTACAAATTTTCGTAACTATTACTTATAGGAGGACATTTACCCTTAAACTAGTGTACAAATTTATTTTAGAGCAAAAGAGATTATATTTGCTTATAACTACAATACAAAATACTATGTACGGTTTTCAAACTTTATTAATAGATGATATTTTTTAAAATAATGATGTGTACAAAGCGGTACCTCGCATGTTTATCGTTAGTAGCATGTTTCCTTCAGCTTTGGTAACAACCAAACACAACGGTAACAATCAAATAAATGAAAACATGCTTTCCTAACCATGAATAACATAAATAGACTCGAACTAAAAAATAAAAATTAACCCACAGATAAAATTAATTCTTCCTCCGCGAATCTAATGTTGTAACGAGACTTGATAGCTTGCAATCTTTTTACTTTTCACAAAATAAACTCCCAAAAAGCATGGGGCGTGATGTTTTCTAAACTTTGCAAGAGTACGCCCCATGCTTTTCAAATAAGTTCAAATGGAGTTTGCATAAAGATTAATTTAATACATAATTTCTACCCCGATTATTTAAAAAAGGTTATACAATAAATTATAGCGAATGCAATCAAAAACAACACTTTCCGTGCTTAATCGTTTGGAATAAAATTGATTACTTGGCAACTGGTAACGATAAATAAACTAGGGATATATAAACTAGATTTAAAAAAATATATAATTTTTAGTTTATTTGTATTACTCCATACAATGATAGAATTATATTTTAGAATTACCCAGATTTAACTCTTTAATGAAATGTCCATGTCAATGATTTGCACATATATATATTAATTACTGAATTTTGTTCGTGCAAATAAACATAAATTAATTTCAAGATAGGCTTTTACAGTACAAACATGAAAGCCGAGGCAAAAATTGCCTTCAATATCCCAGGTATCTTATGTCTGTCCACGAGGCTGGTTCATTCTACATGGGAATCAGACTGTACAACAAATTACAGTCTGATATAAAATGTAGCTTAAGTTGCACCAGTTAAAAAAAATGCATGCATTTTTAACAGAGCAATGTTTTTACTCAGTGCAGGAGTTTGTGGAGTGAGAGGTGTCTGAGACACTCCTGTTGTAGCTTCTTCTGCACTTCTTTACGTTTTGTTCATTTGTTATTGATATAAGTTGTTGGCAATTCCTATATTGCATTGGCAATATCAAACTATGTAATCTAGAGGAAGCTGACCAAATAAACAGATAAATAAAATAACCAAGTGAAAGAGAAAATTTAGCCCCCGTCGTGATGCTCTGCCATCTGAGCTACCCTGATATCTACCAATATTGGTCGATATCGGTAGATATCAGAGTAGCTCAGATGGCAGAGCATCACGACGGAAACGTGAAGGTCCCGGGTTCAACTCCCGGTCTTGGTCTATGTTTTTCACTTGTAATTTAATTAAATATCCCTTGCTGAGGAAGTTTGTAAGCGTAAAAATAATAATAAGATTTAATATTCTTAAAATAACGAATCATATATTACAGGCCTAAATATATTAAAGACATTGAAATTAACGGTTTTACTTATAAGAAACGGTTTGTTTGGCTTTAAACAAAAATCATTTTCAGCCAGGTGACAGTTGTCACAAACCTCCTGCTTACAATGCTCTTAGTTATGTTATTATAATCATGTACTTTATTTGTTTATAATAAATAAATTATTCATAACGTAGGTACACAGTTTTATATTTACTTTTTTTTTGCCTTACTGGACTGGGTATAAATATTTCATAAATACCAGTGTATCACTTTTTTGTGCTGATCACAGTCCTGCTTAAATTATAGAGACATTAAGCAGGACTGTGAGCAGCACAAAAAAGTGAGACACAGGTATTTATGAAATACACAGTTTTATATGATAAACCGTGGAAAATTTGCGTTCTAAAATGAGTATAGAACCAGTGTACGTGTTTGATTGTTAACTATTTTCACGTTTTTTTCCACGAATAACGAGTCGAGTTATTTCACTTTAACGTCCCTTTTAGTGCACTCTGTCTGGAAACAAAATATGTTGACAACAGTTTAAGTGTCAATTGGTAAACCCGACACGAAGACACACTCAGTGGACATTATAGCGATATACACTTACTATTATACTTTTAAATATTGGTATGTTCTACATTTCAGAATCTTCACATCAACTGTACGAATTATTATTTTTGTTAAGGGTAGTTATTAATTTCCACCTCTTAGACTCAGATAATCGAAATAGATTTCGTTCTCTTATATTACTTAAGATTAAAGTGTATCAAATTTGAGCTTTCTTGGTTATATGAAGTTAGTGAAATTTGTATTAATTGTGTAGGTGTATATCCAATTTTAACCATTTAGGCAGTAGTGAAGGAATTTCATTGAATTTTACATTAACTATGTAATATTTATTAAATAAAAGTTCAAAATTTCAGTTTTCAGTTTCAAGGGAAATAAAAAATGAATATTTGTGGTTTTAGTTGTTGGTATTTCCAATCCAGCCCATATAATCAAAATGCAAGATCATTAATTTGTATGTATCGCATAAGAACCAACCGTGAAAAATTTCAGCTCTCTATTGTGACGAGAATGTAAGGTGTATTATTTTAGGGTTATCTGTTTTAACCCTAGTAATGTAAGAAATGGAAATAACCTTTACAAAACTAGCCCCCTTTATAAATATCAGACAAACGATTTATGGGTGTATATAGAACCATAGATCATGCATTCATACGGCGGCAGTGTGGCGAAAAAAAGGTTGTCGGGAAGATATTTCATGATCGCGCCGAGGGGAGAAAACAATCAAGGCATTGGTGCTACACACCGCTTTCGTCGTTTCCCCTATAGATCGCGCCACTATCGTCGAATTTCCAGTGGATTGAAATAAATAATGCATTTGATCGGAGTTCTATCAGGTTTTCCAAATACAATGATAGAACGCACATGCCAATTGGACCATACATAACCACAAAAATTTCTTCTTTATGTAGATCGATTCTTACACGAACATTTTGATATATTTTAAAACATAATTTAAAATCATATGTATTCCACTAGGATATTCGATTTATAATTTCGTATTAGTTTTACTATATGCATGTTTTTGATTCAATATTGACATAAATAAGCTGTTATTATTATAAACAAATGAGACTGAGCACCACGGTAGGTGAGAATCTATAAAGAGGTTGAGAAAAAGACAATGAAATTGTTTTCTGAAGTCTAGCAGTGGTATTCACAGCATTGAACAATATTTGTGTCGCTATTCCCACAACATTCTGATGGCATTGCGGATGTATCTATCAAATTAAGCCGCTTATCCTAACAATACCTGGTGCGGACATTCCGTTGACAGTTTAGTTTTAGTTTAATTTTACCTTTTTAGTGGTTATATAGCTTAAAATAAATGTGTTGGCTGTTGGAGGTAGAAAGACGTGCAAAATGTTTCACCGTTAGTAATTCATTGTATTGTTTGTAGTTGAATTGATATATTATAGTTACAAGTGTGTCTGCGACAGTGCTTAACACATCATTTATTTAAAACCTAATGGATAAAATAGTTTTATTAAAAACTAAATTTATTAATGCATATTACTATACTTCATTTAGAAAGCGTTATATTTATCTTCTTATGTTTTATGAAAAATGAATAACACAATTATTCACAGATGACAATATCTTTTAAAAAAACATATATTTATAACTTTTAAAATCTATATATATAAAAGACAATTCCATTGTCGCACTAATCACGATTTCTCAAAAACTACTGAACGGATTGGAACGAAATTTGGTATGTAGCTTCCTCGAGGGCCATAGGTGCTTACTATGAAAGATTTTCCAAAAATTCGAAATTTTATGGGGTTTGGGGGGTTAAAGTTACTAAATCACGATTTCTCTAAAACTACTCAATGGATTGGAATTAAATTTGGTATGTAGCTTCGTCTATTGCCGTAGGTGCTGATAAGAAAGGGTTTCAAAAAAATATAAATCTTAGGGGTGGCTTGGGTGGTCAAAGTTACTAAATCACGATTTATCCAAAACCACTTAACGGATTTTAACGAAATTTGGTATGCAGCTTCCTCTAGGGCCCTAGGCAAGCGCTAAGAAAGGATTCGAAATTTCGTTGGGGGTTTGGGGGGTCAAAGTTATTTTTTAAAAAACCACCAAATGGATTGGAATGAAATTTAGTATGTAGCTTCCTCTAAGGCCCTAGGTGCTCTCTAAGAAAGCTTTTCAAAAATTCTAAATTTCTGGGGAGGTTTGGGGGGGAGTTGGTCAAAATTACTAAAACAATTGGAATGTAGCTTCCTCTAGGGCCCTAGGGGCTTTCTAAGAAAAGGTTTAAAAAAATTCGAAAGTTTAGGGGAGGTTTGGCGGTGGGGTAAAAGTTACTAAAAATCCCCATAAGAAATACATAGTGCAATATATTTATTGATATAATATATTTTTTTGTAATATATACATTTAATCTTGATTTGTCTATCCGTGCAAAGCCGGATCGGGCCAGCTAGTTAATTATATATAATATGAAAACATTATTTCCTAGTATTATAATACTTCGTAAATACTCAATTATCTTTGTTGTGTTTGTAGTTGGAGAATCCAGCATCGTTTATGTATTAAAAAGAATACACACCATTTTGAGAACTTTTTGGAACACATATGGTCTAAGGATGACAAATACAATTTAAAAAATGCCTGATAGAAACACACAGTTATATATTAAATTAAAGGCAATAGAAACAAATTTTATGCAAATTTGTTGGTACAAAACTTTTAAACATTTAGGTACCCTCTACTGTGAACTCATTTTAAGATAATACTAAAATTTAGATGACTAGTTTATTGATGGTGGGAGACCTTTAAATGCAATATGGCGTCCAGCAAAAATGACTGGTTTTATGTAAATCCTAATCATTTTCTAGTTGACACTATTGGTATATAAGGAACTTTAGGTGGAGAAAAGTGTGTACAAACGGAGAAATAACGAAATTATTTGCGTAGTATTTATGCACCATTCTAGTCACAGTTTTTTCATACCATTATGTACACCAATTTTTTTATTCAAAAATCCCTTTTAAAAATGTTTAACCCTGTCGAGTTTAATTTTAAAAAAATCTAATTTATCTTCAATGCAAATTATCCTTTTTTTCAAGAAATTATTATGCAAATGAAAAATATCCTGATTTCTTTCAATTTTAAAGTTGCGTCTGTACTAGACAAGCATTGGTGAAATATTTAGGGGATTGTTTCCCGGATATGTTTCTTCTTAGAAATCGTGCAAACGTTTTCAGCAAAGACTGACGTTTTCACAACAAAACTATTTTCACAAACTTATGTTTGCAACTTACGGCTAAGATCAGGATTGCTAATTTGAATTTTTTCAATGGCACACTTCTTACACTTGTCTTTTTTTGGCAATTAAAAATGTAAGTTAAATTTTGTATTTAGGATATATTTATAATAATGCTCCTTCTGTGCTCTTTTCACTTCAGCTAAACATTTTTCCTTGTATAACAAATACATTTGTCTTTTAATAAGAGACTCACAGAAGTAACTTCTGTGTTCACTGTACAACTTACCAACTTGCAGAAGGTAAACAACAACAAATAGGTGTATCCACAATGCTGTTTATAACCACGCTTACAATTAATTAAAAATAGCAATGTAGTGGCGTAACGGCAGCTGTCCAGGTGGTATTGTTATCATCAGTGTTGCCAACGCCAGGAAAATATCCCTACAACTTCCTTGACCTTATATCACTGTTACTTTCGCATTCTTTATTTCTTTTTTTTTCGTATATTTTCCGGTGTAGCGGTTAAGGAAAGCTTTAAAATGATGCCTCATTCATGTAATTTGATGACTTATTAAGGAAGTTATGGCGTACCGACAAAAAATGGCCTTGAGAAATAATATATGTGATAATGACTCTGGTACCGTACGATTTAAACTAATTTACATGCTCCATATTATACTTTGTATCTTCCTCAGATATTTTTCTAGCAATACAGCCTTTGACACAGGGGCTGCTCTAGCGGATGGGCCGGTTGGGCCCAGCTCCACTCAAATCTTTTGAAATAGATTTAAAATTTAATTATTTTCTTTAAAAAAGAAATACAATAGAATAGTATTACAAATTTATAATTACAATGATGCTACAAACTATACAATTTAATTAATAATAAATAGGTGCCATTCCATGCTTTTAGACTTAAAAGTAAACAAACTATAATTTAAGAAATAATTGTATGAGTGTAGCGATTAATGAATGCAGTACTAGTTCCAAGAGGAGGCAAGCAAGACTACAGATGGATGGTTTATAGCGTATTATGATAAATAACAGTGTTTCAATAACCTATAACCAGAATATAACTTAATACTATTTAATAACGTATCTCTTAGGTTACTCCCCCGCAAGTCCAAGTTGAAGCAGTTAAATCAGACACATATGTTTTCAGTTCCCCGCTTTTAAATTTCTTGACAACATACTTTAACTGCAGTAGTACTATTACACATGTCATTGCTCCTATTTGTTCACTGCTATATTTTAAATATGTTAACTTTAGAAAATTTTATTCTAAGGAAAAATACAAAGTTGCATTTATTTATTCTTTAATTTCAGATATTTCAAGCTTTTTTTTCCGCATTAAATATATTTATACAAAATTACTTAAAAATCGACTTTTTTAGTATGTACATATTTGTTTTTTAAAATATATGTATTATGTACCTTATAACAAACTTTTACCCACCCAAAAAAAAATCCTCAAGCCGCTCCTGCTTTGACACCTCGAAGGTCTTTACCTGGAGACTTGCCATCAACATTCTTACTTAAAGCTCTATGAACTCTTCCTACTGACAAAATGAATGTGTTTAAACAAAATTTCTGACACACCTGATAAGATGCATTTTCAAATTTTACAAAGTATGTGTTACCACCATTTCTTACTGGGCCTCCTTCCTTCCTTGGACGCCTCCTTTTAACTTCATTATTTTTAACAAAACCACAAACAAAATAATTCTGCTTGACGAAATCACCTACATTCTAAAACGAATCAAACATAGATTTTCTCTCATCACTTGATATTTTGTCGTTACATTTCATTCTACAGTTACATGGAATATTGGAAAAACTTTGGCCTCACAAATGTTTCCCGTTTTCGAAACATGTTGTTTTCCAGAATTTCTAATTCTTTTTGCAATAGCTTGCTTATGCTGATCTGGGTTTTTGTGGTAATACATAGAGAGTCGATGTGTACTTAATGTTTTTTATCTGATACTCACGTAATTGCAGAAATATAAAGCCATTTTTTTTTTAATTTAAATCACTAATTAATTCTAATTAAATTCCTGTATGTTAACTTTTCTCATTTCTTTTTGAGGTAATTGTTTAAATAAAAATGTTACTATATAACAGCTGTTTTCTCGATACCACAACTACCTAATAGTGGTTATAAAAATATTAAAAAAAAGAAATCAATTTTAAAATTGCCCTATGACGACCGTGATTGTATAATCAAGTTATGATGTTTTATTTTACAAAAATCGGGGTAGTAGTTTTTGATGCTGAATACCAAAATTATATTATGAATTTTATTTAGAGGTTAAGTAAGAAACAATTAATAATTTGATTTTTACGTTGACAATTATTTTACCATCTTAACTAGACTTTAAAACGTAAACATCTTTGTAAAAATGTTTACGGAACAATTAAATTTCGTCGTTTGTAATCGTTATAATCAAAAACGTTTTCTGAATACGAGTAATGACTAAAGTCCATGATATAAAACTAGTTCACTAGATTAACCCACTTAGATTCTAAACACTAGATAGGGGATATTGCGCTAACAACAGACATTTGCATATAGATAGACCGCAGCTAGAGTTAATGATGCAAATTTAATCTATTTAACTATAGTGTTTAAATACCTGCAATCTGTATGAAACAATGACAATCTACTCTATGATCAAATGTTCTCATTTTAAACATAGACTTTAGTTGTAAAATTGATTGTAAAAACAAGCTTAATACCAATGGCCAAAACTATTTTAAAACCCAAAAAGTTAAGATCTTCGACAAAACGCGAAAATGTTATGTAATTTGAGCAAAAAATACATAGAAATAACTATTTCTCCTTGTCAAATATGAAAAATAATCTCTGTGAGAGATAAAATTAAAGCTTAGCTTCTAACAAAAACAACATTGGACCTATAATTTGGATACAGTTTTGATTCCAAAAAACCAGGTTTGTGTTAAGGTTGTTTTTGTAAAATTTAAATAACTTCTGTAATATCGAAATGGACATTAAATAGCAAACTTTATTAATTGATCTACTAAAGTAGATATTCAAAATTTGTTAAACTATTTATTGCTCAAAAATATTTTTTTTTACTTGGAAGTTGAAAATGAAACAATAACTCTAATTTTATTTAAAATACACTTAAAATTTCACTGTTTTAATATTTTTATTCACATTGAGTATAATACGATATTTTACAATTAGTGCCATAAAATAGGAACCTAAAATCTTAACAGTCTTTGCAGCAAATGAAATTAAAGAACAAAATGTTGTATTTTATAGTTGATCGAATATATTAGGGAAAGGAAAATTTCTTTAAAATGTAAGGTTACTAAGCAAAGGGTGTCGTAAATTTTATGGGTTTAAAAATTGTTGTTTTATTTTATTTTGCATTTTGATCGATTTGGAGAAACTATAAGGTCGTGTAAAAACTAATGTGCAGAATAACATTTGGTATTAATGTTTGTTTAGGTAAAACCAATAAAAACTTCAATTAACTGTAGTAAAAAATATTTAAAAATGTGTGCTTCCAGTAAACAAACATACTTCAAGTTGTGAGATTTGTTTGGCTAACGAACACGTCCGAATGACTGAGAAAAAACCAGAAAGCAGCCGCGGTACTGACGACAGAATTGAAAACTGTAATGATTGTAAATATATAATCATATTGGTTTAGTCAAAAATTTGATTATTTCAACACTATGAAGTAAACTATTTTAACACAACTTACAAAATGAGGAAGCACAATGTCAATTTCAGAGGTATTACCAAGTAAGCTATTTT